>APFE031538142.1:219777-230262 GCA_000404065.3 Pinus taeda | reverse complement strand
TCTCTCTCTATATATATATATATAAAATTTAAGATGGACATTGAAATAATTTATTGTTTTCAACATTAAAAAAAATTGTTATTAATAATTTCTTAAATATAACAAATCAACTTTGTATTAAATGTGAAAAGAAATATACATCTCCCTCAAAGTATTAAATGAATTAAACCCAAAAGTAATTACATTTATTGCTCTTAACCTATGTGTAATCCACTTAAAAATCTCTCTAATATTGGAGAAGTGTAGGACCCAATTGTTTTATCTTAACTCAAGGTTTAGCCCTAGCACTAGACTTTATTTTAAAACTATTTTCTATTATTGAATTGAGATGATGTTTTAATTCAGGTTTAAAATTTGATATCTTTCATTCATAATTTTCCTGTGATGCAAAGATTTCAAGATTTAAATATTATTTTATTATACTTAATAGAATTCTTATTTTTAAGGGTGAAAGCATGGAGTTGGGTTACAATTTTTGTCGAGAGAGGGCGCATTTGGGTGGACAAAAAGATGGCTCGATCAAGCCATTTAAGCGCTTGATCAAACTTTTTTTTTACAGTTCCATCAAGCCCTTTTTAAGCACTCGATCAAACTGCTTGAGCGCTAAAAAAGCAGCTCGATCGAGCATTAAAACTAACTCTTGATCGAGCTCTTGTGTAACCCCAGGTTAAGAGCTTGATCTAGCCTTAAAGCTGGAAATTTTAAAATTTATGTAAATATCAATAATGATATGCAAACTTTAAACTTGTAAGTATTTGGTACTTATAAAAAAAAACAAATTTAATTACTAATTAAATTTGAATAGGTAATTAACAAGGGTGTGGATTAATTTCTTATAGCATTTCTACTATTTTGATGTATAAATGTGAAAAATGATTATATCCCACTTGTAATTGAAATTGTAATATTCTTATATTTATAATTTGGTAATTTAAATTAGTTTTAATATGATTTTTTTCAATATTATAAATAAATATAAATTGATTAACATAAGAAATTTATCAATTTTATTTAATAAATTTATAATTTTTTATATCAATAAAGTTTAACTCAATAATGCAAATTTGACGTTGCTAGAAATTATATTTTATAAATTCACACCATTCCCTCGGTCATAATCAATATCTATTAAAATAAACTTTCATATATATTTTTATATATTTGAAGTAATATCCATTTGTTCAAGAAAAAGAAACGAGTGCAGTAATAATTAACCTAGTTGTAATAGTTCTAAGTTATAATTAATATAGTTGTAATGGATGCAATGATATTTTTTTTTATAAATTTCTCTCAACCTATAAAATGTGATTGCACTCTCAATTATGTCCTCAATCTGCACAAGTGCAAAATATATATAGAAATTTTTACTCATGAATTAGGTTTGCAATATATATTTTTAAAATAATAAAAACAACAAATCATAAATTTTAAAACAATATTTGTTTAATTTGAATTTGAGTAACCTAGATTTAAATGTGTATATGGAATTATTTTTAAAATAATAATATTATGAAATTTAGTTTAGTTTGTTGTTATTTATTTAGTTATTACAATTTGATTAATTTTATTGAAATTTCTATATAAAAAAAGTATTAAATAATTAAGTATAAAAATATGTTATATTTGTAATCAAACAATAAACCAATTATCAAATTTAAGAATTTCAAAATTAAGAAAACGAAGTTAACTTTTTTTTAAAAATTATCTATATATTATTATATTATTTTATTGGTAAAATAAAATAAATTGGATTGATAATTAAGGAAAAATCAGAGATTGGAATATATTTGGATACTTATAAAAATTATTTTGTGTAATAATAAATTTTATAATTTTCTTATAGACAAGTATTGAGAAGTTTCTTTTTTTCTTTTCTTTTCTTTTCTCGAAAATAATTAGGATAGTTGAATCAAGCGATAGGGAGGGTTTTTGAAATTTCTATTTCAAACACTAGATCGAGTGTTTTAATGGTTGTTGAGGGAGTGTTTTAATGGTTGTTGAGGGCCTAAAAAACAGAGATTTATGCAAAAATTGTCTTTTAAAGGTCCAAGATGGTCATGTTGGATTCGAGAAGAAACTCTCTATCCAATGGCATATGAGTTTGATATTTTTGAATTCATATGATATTTTTCTATCTAATTTCTTTTAAACATAGTTCTTGAATTTTTTCAACAATTTTAAAGAGGTTGAATAAAAAATCAATATGGTAAAATATACACAACTAAAAAATTTAAAAATATATCATTATCTTGATTTACTAGTCCTCTTCAAAAGGGCACTCTTAGTTTTTCAATTTATTTAAATAGTTGAAAAAACACATCTTGGATTCAGGAACGAACTCTCTATTCAATGGCATATGAGTTTGATATTTTTGAATTCATATGATATTTTTTTATCTATTTCTTTTAAACATAGTTCTTGAATTTTTTTTGAACAATTTTAAAGAAGTTGAATAAAAAATCAATATCATAAAATATACATAACTAAACCGTTTAAAAATATACCACTATCTTTGTTTACAAGTCTCTTCAAAAAGGTACTTTTAGTTATTCAATTTATTTAAATAATGGAAACAAAACTTTAAGTGAAATTGAAATATTACTTTGTCAACTTTCAAAAATAATAAAACATATAATTTTGCATTAAAAAAAAAATAATATGAAAAACTTAGCTCTTTCCATGTCTCATTCATTGTATTTAATAGAAGATTGACATGTTATACTACACTAAATAATTTTGCAAAAAATATCATTATGACAATAACATAATTCTCCGCAATTTATTAATTTTACAACAACAACAAAATTTGAAAACTTTAACTAGATAAAAAAAAAAAAATGTGAAATTTCATAATCACATTTGGTCCAAAATACAACCCATTTAACCCATTTTCGTACTTTCAACCTTAACAACTTATCCATATTTAATCTTTTTCCATTTTTTAAACTTAAACTAAAAATCATCATATAAGTAAAATACATTTGAGGCTACTACAGTGCTTTATTAATTATTTTGTGTCACTAACCCAAAACAAAAATGGTAAAGGAAACCATATTGTAACTTGTAAATGCTGATTTTAAATCATTAAATAACATATTTACAAAATATTTAACAAAGACATTCTCATCATGTGATGCAATGTCTGCCTTTGCCTTTGTTGGGTTAAAACCACGTAGACAGATTCAATAATTGGAGTTCGGGACAGCACAAGAATAATCCAGGGCGTTGCTTCATGCCGCACCAATCTCATCTTCTGATTTTTTTTTTATAATATATTATTTTTATTTTTAATTAAAATTTATTATTAATAAAAATTAGAATCCAATTAAGTTAATTTATTTATTTATTAATAATGATGATAGTGGTTACGTTTACTCAAACCATACTTTGGTCTATCATATCTAAAGAAATGAATTATTTAGTTTGATTTAAGATTTTATTACTATGCTCAAAAAGCTTGGAGAGAAGCCTCCCAAGCTCACTATAATTTTGACATCGTAAAAGGCTAAGAAGGTCAATATTACAACAAAGATTATGAAATTGAAATCTAATGTGGTTGTACACGGGGCACTCTAAGAGGAAGGTCAGTATTGCAACAAATATTATGAAACTGAGATCTAATGTAGTTGTATGCGGGGCACTCTAAGAGGAAGTGATTTTCATCCTCGATGTTCATATTCTCATAGAGATGGTTGATCATTTCCATCCATGGTGTTTTAGGAATTTTCCAATACCCTGTTTCACTATGGAGCTCATGAGAGTTCGTTCTAATCTTGGCTATACTAATTTTCTTCTTTGAGCTAGTTAAGACAGAGAGATACTTTTGATCTTCTAGGGTGGGGTTGATGACCTCCTTATAATATCTTAATTTTCTTTTAGCTGCTAATATTTCTCACACCACATTTTTTCTTTGAACTTAGAAGTAACAATATTTTTAATGTTATTAATGTTTTGCAATGCAACATTCTCATCGATCTCCTCATGGTTTAACCAGGCCCTGGTGTCTTTATACCAACCTCGTTTGAGCCTTAGGTGGTTTTAACTGGAATTTAAAGTTAGCTTAGGAAATCTATGGTCTCCTATGTTATTGAGTTTGTGTTTGCACAACAGAAGCCTAGTCATATCTAGGCTCTCGATAGGGGAAATACCCACTTCTATAAGAAGAATAAGATAGAGTGTATTGCTTTTAATTTTGAGGTTATATGTTATAAATCACTTCTGGATTTGCTCAATCTTTCTCTGGGATTCTATAGACATGTTGCAACCCCAAACCTCACATCCATATAAGACAACAAGAGTGACTAAGGTTTCAAAGAGGAACTTCTTTCTATCCCACATTACAAGGTTTGTTGTTTTACAATTATTTTCAAGACCAAAATAAGCTTTCCACCCCCATTAATCCTTTTCTCAATGCTATAGTTCAAGTTGATCTTGTGATGAATATCAATTCCTAATTACTTGTAAGAAGACACTTCCTCCAAGTTACTATTGGCATACATAAAATTAGCGTAAGTGTCCTTCTTGGATTTGATAATCATAACTTTTGTTTTGTGAGTGTTAGCAGTCATACCCATGGTAGAGCAGAAATCCTTAAGGAGCCTAAGCTGCTTATCAAAATCAAATGGACACCTTGCGAGAAGAACAATATCGTTAGCATAGAGAAGAAGGATGATGACTATCCCAGCTAAGATCGTGCCAGCACAGCCTAATTCCTCTAAACAACCTTCTAGCTTGTCAATGTAAATGCCAAATAGGGTAGGGGAGAGGGGGCAACTTTGTTTAACTTCGATATTACACTTAATATCTTTCAACCACCCGTCATTGCTCTTTAACTTGGCAAGTACATTCTCATATAACCTTATAGCGGCAGCTTTCAACTTGAAACGAACCTTTAGCTCTTCTAATCTATTCCATAGGTTGTTTCTAGGAACCGTATCAAAAGTCTTCCTAAAGTCCACAAAGCAACATAAGAGATTGGATTTATCATTGCGGCATTCCTCCACTGTAATGATCCTAAGCGTAACGAGGTGGTCCGTTGTTGAGTGCTGCCTTCTAAAACCTATTTGGCCTTTAGCCTGCTTACCTTTACTTTCAAGCCATATGCTTAACTTCTTTTCCAGAATAATACCATATAACTTGGCTAAAAGAGGGTTGATCATAATTGTCCGATAATTAGAGGGGTTATTTGTATCCCCACTTTTAAAAATAGGAATAATGAGGCTCTGAGCTCATGGTTTAGGGAACCCTTGCTTGATTGGTTGATTGAAAAGCTTGTGGATGTGGGGGATGAGGACATGACCTCCAGTTTTTAAGATTTTTTCTTGGTAACCTTCAATGTCCTTAACTTTCCCATTTTCAAGCATTTGACCCCAAACTCAATGTCTTCTAATGAGAAAAATTATTTTGTTGTGAGCAGGGTTTCAAAGTTATCCATGACATTTGGAGATTCGTAAAGCTTTTAAAGATAGGAATTCGACTCCTGTAAAGTAATTTTATTATTATCTTTAGGTTTCCTAGTTAGAATCTACCTCCAAAATTTCTTAAGAGGTACCGTAGAGAGGTGTAAGAGATTCTTTTGTCTTTTACGAATATATTGTTTTTTTCCTTTTAGTTAAGGTTTTGTATATTTTTATCTTGCCAATTTTAAGAGACTCATCAATAGCTTCCCTAATTGCTCTTCTCGCACTTTTACAATCTTTCTCATACCATGGGTTGGTTTTGCTCTTTCCTTTATTACTTGAAACTTCAATTGAGAACTTGTTAATAGAATATGAAAGGGTTGTAGTAAAATTATGATAGAGGTCTTCTATGTTGTCTATACTAGATAAATGAAGTAAATTAGTTTTTAATTCATTTAGAAAGAGATCATTTTTATTTCTATCAAAGATTAAGTTCTTTTGGCTATAAGGATTATCTTCTATGTGTTCTCTATGCATGACAAAATTGAGAGTTATAAGTAAAGGCCTATGATTAGAGCCAAGGTTGTGGTCATTTAAGATGTCAAAATTTATTATTTCGTTGTCTAAAGAGAGATAAGAAATAGCATAGTCTACCACATTACTACCAAGCCCATGGATGCAGGTCATCTCGCTAGAATTGAGCCACTTCTTTAAACCATTGCAGTTTATGAGATCCTGAGCACTACAAAGATTGACTAGCTCTGACCCAAACAAATTCTCCCCGAGGTCTTGAGAGCTCCTTTTATACTGACTAGCCAGAGTAAGGTCTTCGTCTAACCAAAGAGGATTAGGGTTAGAATGATTGCTTAGAAGAATAGCTTGGTTGCTTGAAGTTCGAGCATTAAAATACCCATTAAAAGGATACTACCTTTATTCCTTAAGCTAGAAATATCATTCTCTAAACCATTGTAAGGACTATTTTTATCTAGATTCTTTTTCTTATGAAAGTTAGAATTGATGGGGGAAATAATAGATTGCTATGTAGGTATTTTTATCATGAATGTCAGTAACCTCTATCCAACTATATTGGCTGTAAGGGTCGTTTTTATAAATCTAGCATGGGGGGAGATGTTCTTCTTAATGTAACAAGCTATACTCCCAATGCCTCTAAGGGAGGATAGCTTGTTCCAGGTAGACCATAGTGCAAAGCCATCTATGTTAGGGACCTTAGATTCTTCGTGCTACCCAGTTTCATCGAGCAATATAATATCAACACCATTCGAGATCCAACTTAGCTTGGGGCCTTTGTTCCATAGGTCGTTTCTAGGAACCGTATCGAAAGCCTTTCTAAAGTCCACAAAGCAACATAAGAAATTGGATTTATCATTGCGGGATTCCTCCACAATGATCCTAAGTGTAACGAGGTGGTCCGTTGTTGAGTGTTGTCTTCTAAAACCTGCTTGGCCTTTAGCCCGCTTACCTTTACTTTCAAACCATATGCTCAACTTCTTTTCCAAAATAATACCATATAACTTGGCTAAGAGAAGGTTGATCATAATTGTCCAATAATTAGAGGGGTTATTTGTATCCCCACTTTTAAAAATAGAGAGAATGAGGCTCTGAGTCCATGGTTTAGGGAACCCTTGCTTGATCGCTTGATTGAAAAGCTTGTGGATGTGGGGGATTATAAAATTGGTTAGAATCTACTTTTAAATTAAAAATTAAAATAAAATAGACTAAAATAAAAATAAAAATGATATGATTTGACTTTGATCCTATAACGTTCACATGTTTTAATTTACCATTTAGTCTGTGAAATCTATAAATTTCTGTTAGTTAATATTCCCCTCATCATGGTCTTGATGATGAACCTAGATTTAAGTTCTAAAATGATCAACTCTTTGTTCTCAATACGTTTTTTTCCCGAAAATCTAAATAACATATCATAAATCACAGAAACATAAAATCTAAAACTCATTTATGTTAATTAAATTTTTAAAATATTTTGAAATCTACAACCAAATTAAAAAAAAAAAAAAAAAAAAAAACAAAACAAAACAAAAAATTACTGACAATAACCATGCCAGTGCCAGCTTAAGCTTAGACAATGCCAGCTTCAGTTTGGACAATGGTATTTGTAAGTACTTCCAAATCCAAATTTTCACTGATGTCCATGCCTAGATCCACACTAAAGTCATACATCATAGATATCGGAAATCAATGTTGATATAAGCTCAGATCGAGACAAATAACTTAACCTTGTTTATTAAATTTGAAAGGAATCTGCGTTACATCACTTGTTTCTTTACACTATTCTTGTTGCACTCGTGCCAGCGATAAAATATATATCTACTTTTTCCCTACAAATTAATAGCTACGATTTCTCTAGGGTTTTTGTCGATAGCGTTTGGTTTTTCTATGGCTTTTGTCGATATTGTTTCCTTCCTAGGGTGAGATGGTGTGTTTTTCACTCTTTCGCATGGACCTTTAACACATTTTTATAGGTTATGAGTTCCTTTAAAATAAGTTTATGATTTGAGATATTTTTAATAAATAAAGCATTAGATTGAAGTTTGTTTTTATCAAAATTATATGTTCAAAAAATTACAATTTTTTATATCACAATTTTTTAACTAATCAATTTAATTAAAAGGTATAACTACTTTGAAATAAATCTCAATCTTTGATTTGTAAATACTACTAAGACTAGTACAATCACATTATAAATATTAATGTGGTTGATAAAAAAAACTGCAACATGAAGAATGTATATTTCAACCAGAAGAATATCTTAAGAATGCACACACTTACCTTATTAACCATGTACCAAAAGGTTATGGCTCAATTTTAACTAGAGAGAAAAAAGAATTACATGTCTTATTGTAAAATGGATCATTTTGCTAAATACAATTTGCTTATATATTAATTTTCCATCCAATTGTAATATGAACTTTATTAGAATTGGAATAATCCCAAATCCCTAGGAAATTGGTGGAGAAAGAGACACATGGCATGGATATAATATTTTAAATTTATTAAAAGTCAGTAAAACGTAATAAACTATGTAACACACTAAATTTATTAAAAGTCAGTAAAACGTAATAAACTATGTAACACACTACAGTTGCTGAGATGAATTGAGATGAAGCATATGTTGAGCATATTCTCTTGAGAATCAATGTACATGGTTAATTTAAAAAAAAAAGAATTCAACAAATCCTCATCCACCTTAAGTTGAATTAAGAAGCCTTAGGAAAATATTCTAGAAATTTCTTGGAGGTTAAAAGCCCTACCATCCAATTAATAATTACCCATAATTAAATTAAAATTATGGTAGCACTATCCCAAAATAGACATTCACATCAAAGTAATAATAAATCATGTCATAATTTAATGATAAGTTTATTTATTTTATTTATTTATTATTTTTAAATTAAAATTTTTCTTACTAGCGAAAGAAAATATTATAATTTGGTTTCCTATTTTTTTTTTTTTTCATTAGGGAAACTAAACTATGGATGAAAATGAAAATTTGTGTTCAAAAAAACATAAGATATCATAATATAACATAAATAAAACTACACAAAAACTATTAGCCTTCATATACCTAGAAAAACTAAAAAAATAGACATATAAAAGAGCTTTCAAAATTCAAAGGACTAAGAAGAGCTGGAGAAATCCACCTCAATATGCACTAGGTCAACTAGATGATCTGGAGTAGGTCCTTTTCCACAAATGACAACATCCTCTATCAGTGCCATGTGGTTGTCCATATCCTTAAATTGTGATTGGAGCTTATCCAACGTCAATAGCATTTCATCCTTTGCATCATTTCTCTCTAGAAGGACCTTAGTCAAGGGTGATTTCAATTTCCAGTTGAAATCCACAGTGTGAAAAAATTAATTTTTATGTCCTTTTCTATGGCCTATGTCAAGCACCCAGTTGGCGACAATCATTATAACCTCATAATTTTAATGACAATCCCAATCTACAACAATTTCCTCTTTTTCCTCCCTTAGATCCTATTGGACTTCAGGTGGAGTTTGCATATGAAAGAGCCAGATTGAAGCTTAAGCCCAATTCCAGGCCCACGAGCTTCTAAGTAAACCCCTTCCACTACCTCCATGACAAGACTAGGTTCTCTGCCTTGTCATCCTCATCACTTGCTAGCGCTGAACCAAAACCAATGAAGCTTGGGACACACAAAAAAGAGATAAATAGAGATAAACGCATAGATGAGGTAGAATAGCATCCTTGTTTGGCCTAGGCCCATGCGAAACCAAATTCTATCCATGAATTCCCTCGCTTGCACAAAGAACAGAATCCTCCCCCATCTCATACCTTCGAACAACAAAGTGGATCCATATAAACCAAGCATGGAGCAACATTAAGTGGGACGGCTCAGGGTACGAGGGTCAATCCCCACACACTAGAAGACCTTGATTAAAGCACAAAAAAACTAGCAAACCCACTCATAGAGAGAAACACGAGATTCACAAACCAACTAAATGAAGTGAGGAGGCTAAGAATGAGCATGTAGGCGGGTTGCGGCGCAGAAGGGATAAGAATTAACATAACCCGATGGAAGTGCTAAAAACACATCATGAACTTGAGTGCCAATACTTTAGGAAGCTTCCCACACCCAATCACCAATTGACCCAATCCACTACCATATGCAAGTATTGATGAAATATGTTTCATACTAATTAACTTTGGTACCTCGACTAACACCTTAAACATCATGAACATCATGAAGAGTGGTGGGCACTTCTTCCTTATTTATCCCTTGAGGTGATGGCGGCCATGCCACCCTCACCCTATTCATATCCTTATCACCCCATTCAAGGTTTAATGGTAGCATTGTCATAATATTTTTATTACTATAAATTATGTAAAAATTTGAAATAAAATGTAAATAACTATGTGTGTGAGAAGAGAAAGACATCTAAAAAAATTAAACTTAAATATGTCTTAAACTTAGATCTATCAAAGACCAATATAGGCATTGTAGTGAATATTTGCGGAGATGTTTTTTGGCATCTCTCTCTCTCTCTCTCTCTCTATATATATATATATATATATATAT
>APFE031538142.1:129866-219757 GCA_000404065.3 Pinus taeda | reverse complement strand
CACACACACAAAACATCATATAGTGGATATTTGAGGTGTCGTGAACATTTATCTAGTTAGGTATGTACTCCACAATCCATATCATTGCACTAGCAACAATTCTATGGAAATTAACCTACAAGAACTATGTGGATATATACTTTGTCACTCATAATATAGGTGCATAAATTTATTTTGTTTATTTCTTTTCTTCTTACATTTTTTAAAATTAAGAGTATTTCACCACATATGTCAAAACTTGAATGTAGAAAAAGGAGATGAAGTGACCCTAGAAAGTATTTTATAGTCATATTGATTAATCAGAAAAATGAGAGAAGAAAAAGGAACTAAACACAGAATTAGTTACGATGTTTGAAAACAAATTTAAAATTATAGAGAATCAAATATCATGGTTTAAGAACAAATTTAAAGTGTTAGATAATAAAATATTATGCTTGAAACTCAATCGTAAAAAATGGAAAATACACTACAAGAATGCATAACCAAGGTTTCATAAAAATCCAAATATATTTTTCCATCCTTGAAAGTAGAGAGATGAAATTAGAATAAAAATCTAATCTTCAGTGTTTTTCCTTTACCATTTTATTTAAATAGAACATTGAAATAACTACCAGTTGATAAATATTTCTAGGATACAATTGTAATTGATCACACAATCCTCAATAATAATATAAACAAGTGGTGTTATGCGGTAGCTAGTCCTTGCCTATTGTTGGTTCAAGCTACATGTATTAAACCAGTAGCATGGTTCAAGCTGCAACTATTGAACTAGTAGCATAGAAGACAAAAACCAAAAACACTAGATGTTGATACTATCCAGCTGCAAGAAAAAAAATCTAGAGTTTGAATCGAGTGAATCAAATCTATATGGATCAATCGCTTAATGATAAAGTGAATTAACCGAACTACTACTAGGACTCAAACTTCTTACTATCAATTGGCTCGAGTTGGAACATCTGAATTTACCACTGCAGTCGTGTTGCTCCTATATCTTAGTCAACATAAGGGACTGCTGTAGAGTCAATTGCTCAATCGACTAATGAATAAACTACTAAAATGACTGACTATCTCATTACCAGTATCTCATCCTTTTGCATCTCATCAATGTGAGTGGGGCAAAGATACGGTGGATGAAAAAAGATTGATGAGATAAAGAAGAAAGTCTCACAAAATTCTAAATAACACCATTGAATTCCCACCCACTCTAACCAATGTTACTAAAGCTCAGATAACCCCATTCTAATTTCTGTGGGCAATTATAATTTCTGTGGGAAATCTAGTTGAAAAAGGATGGGTAGATAAGACAAGAGAAGGTTCAATAGCAGGTTTATTTGACATTCAAGTAAAGAGGAGATAAGATTATGCGATAGGTAGCCCCGCAGATTGTTAAGCTTAGTATGCATGCACTCTGGAAGTTGAGAATGACTTAAAGGAGCTTCTGCAAGAAAAGCATTTTCTATTAAATAGAGTTTCATCACTTATGGATTTGGTTCATCCACTGGGACCTGCAAAATGAAGTAAAAAAACCAAGAGTTAAATTCACAAATAAGAATTTTGAGGAGCAATCATGCCTTATTAGACAAATGTTTGAAATCTTAAACATAATTATTATATTATGAAATACATAAATGCTACATTTTTAGAATTTTCTGGAAATCATGGCATACTTGACACATCCTCCATCCTCACGATTTTTGTAGAACTTTTTCTATAGAACTTGTAGGAGCTACCTTGGAGATTTCTGCAACTAAAAAATGGTCCTGAAAAATATCATTTCTTTTAATAAATTCAACAAGTCCAAAGATCTATAGAACCTAACCTAAGATTAGAGTAAGGGTAATTCCATGTAACCAAGCGGGTACAACACAAAAAAATTGAACATAAAATTAGAAGGGAGGAAGCAATAAGCCCAATGAAACCTTAGGTAGGAACTTTTCCTCCCCTCAATCAATCAACACACCTATTTCCACCTATTGAAACACAGACAATAGAAATGACAAAACCTATCTAGACTCATCCAAATACAGTGATCCAAACCATATTCGCATACTCGCGAATCATAGAAAATTCCATATGACCACTGATGCACGCAAATATGAGCATTATAAAGAAAAATAAAAAGAATATATCCCTATTATAACCCACTCAAACATAGTGCATCATTTGGCTAGAGCAACCATAGTTATTCATTTGTAATAGCTTCACCGAAAACTTAGCACACCCAGTAATGCTCTCATCCAGATACAAACTCTGTAATATCCAAATATTACCTTGGAATCAACACATCTAATACATGCACCATGATCCAAATATTCCTTTGGAATTACCATATGTAATGCATGCACAATCATGTTGGCTAGGTGTTAAAAAAAAATTAATCAACAATTTTATATAATTTAATTTAATTAAACATTAAATAAATTTCTTTGCCCACCTCTTGACTAGTTGCCTAGCCTACTGTAAGATCTACATCATGTTTGACAAGGTGCATGCTTGGTTAATATTATAATTAAAAAAAAAATTATTGGAACAATTTAATTATCAATATTTTTGTTATAAAGTATTATTCAACAAAAGAAAACCTATTTACTACATGGAATTAGAACCCAGACCTAAGGCTAACCAGGCTAAATAAAAGCACGAGAATTGCGACATTTGAGAGGATTTCATTTTAGTCATCATGATTCCATTTCAGTCAAGCAAGAAGCATAAGAGAGAGCCCATGCAGAAAGGCAGGGTTGGGAGGGCGCATCTCTCTTCTGATAAATCAGAGGCTCGGTGGCTCTGCCGCATGCTAACAAGTTGAACCTCCCCATCCTGTCTCTCGGTTAACCAGAAAGAGAAGGAAGAAGCCAAGACATTGCCACTTGAACAAGTGAAACTTGAACTTTGACTTGCTCTAACTTCTTCATATGAACTTGGATTTTAGTGTCATTTAAACCATTGGAATCAGGATCATGAGTACTACGATCTGATCCTAATTTTATCTAGATTCTACCACTTTTATTTTTGAGCCTTTTACCATGCCACTAGTACTTCTTTAAAGATCCACCTGGATCAATCCTCGAGGATCCTCCTGGATAAACCATGAACTCCATCTCATCCTAGATGTATTTGTGTAGAAAATCATGGTACTCGAGTACCAAAAGCTTCTTAGAATCCTTGATACCTAACTTCATGCAAAGGGCGTGAAAAATGTTTGTGTACTCTACCATGTCTTGGTACCTTCCCTGCCACAGTGTGGTCCACTTGATTTACTTATATTTATAACTCCTGATAGGGTAATATTATTCCTTGATGGCATCTTAGAAATAATTCCTAGTGGGTGCAGATAAAAACAGTGAGGGTTCCCTCTCCTCAATCTACTCACAGTAGGTTTCCCACTAGTCCTTGACGTGGGGGATGGCTTTGAGGAGTGCAAAAGTAATCTTCTCCCTATTGGAAAAATCATGAACCGAAAAATATCCTTCTAACAAATGTAACCATTTATATGCAATATCTACATCTATCTGGCCTTCAAATATGGGAATCTCAAAGTTGACGTCTACCTTAAAGGGAGTGGTGCCTCCAAGGTGACTACTGGATGAAGATGCGTTGCCTGTGGGTATTCGTCGAAGGATCTAGGAAAATGTATCCATCATTGCATTCCTTTGTCACTCGAGAACTTATTCTAGCAATATTTTGAAAGGATCTCCTACTCCCTTGTCTTTCTTTTCTTCCATCATGAGAGGTTGTTTTAGTTGGAGAGGCTAGCCTTGTACAAGTTCAACCAATTCAAGCCCTAACTCCTTATACCCTGACCTTGTTGGGGACATGCAAAGAAAAATAAATAAAAAGAAAACAACTTCGATACCGCTGATCCATATTTACTAAGGAATGAAATGAAATACAAATATAAATAGAAACACATAGATACAATGAAAATAGAACTTCAATTCATTAATAACAAAGCACTAAAAATCGTTTACATGCATAATAGAAATAAACTAGCTCAGACGATGGTAGCTTATCTCTAAGAAGAGATGTGGAGGCTACATGCCTTCTTAATTGTGTTATAATGAGGCTTGAAGCACTATTTATTATTTAGAAACAATTAAAAACCCTAACCCTACGAGATGAAGTGCCAAAAGTATGTGGGCCTGTTGGGGTAAATTAGTACATCAACTTCTCAGGGTTGTAACTTTGGCATATGATCTTTGTTTGATGCGTATGATACCTCATCAGAAATATTTGTTTGAACACTACAACCTTTGATTGACAATGTGATTCAAAGTCTCATGCTTTCCCATTAAAAAAAAAAAAAAAAAATACATGACGTTTAGGACCTCAAAACGGCTCTAGAAGTTCAGGACCCAAAACCTACCAAAAATAGTAAATTGTGCTACAATTAAGGATACTCAAAGAAAAAATGGTGGGGGTCCAAGTCGAATAGGCGAGTGTCCACCAATATCCACCTAGATCAGACATGGAACTTCATTATGATGTGTCAATGTCAAGGTTTCCTTCTTATTGCCATCTTTGTATATTCATCATAGATTTTGAAAGTATTTCATCTTCATCCTCCAAGAGGTCGGCTGATATGGATTCTTCCATATGGGATTTATCTTCAATATTCTATTGTGACTAGTTCCCCTTCATCTCTTTGCTTGATGATCTCATTGTGTCTCCAGCTTCACAAGTGTCTTCTTACATGATCTCCTTAGTATCCTCTTTTAGCAGCATCCTATCGTGCCAAGATAATAGCACCTGCAAATGGAATTCACTTATAACAAGACAAAACCTGTCCCAAAATATCCTAATTTATCTTGTTTCTTATGTAACACGCTAATTAACTTAGGACAATGTACAATATTGAGGAGGAGGCTCAGGGATTACGCAATGTGCAGAAAAAAAAGGAAATGGTGAGGGTCTAGTCACTAGAACTGTTCAATGTGCACTTACTGAGGGATAGGAAGCCAAGATTGAAAAAATTAAGGGATTCAAGGATGTAGTGACATATAATTTATCATCATGATTGTGTAGTGAACAGTTCTAAGAGGACTAAGACCGTTGATTGCGTAGTTGATCAAGTCAAGGACTAATTCAAGGCCTGACTGTTGATTGACAATGTGTAGTGTACAATGGAGGCTTGATTAGGCAAAGATTGTGTAGTGAGCAAATGCAAGAGGCAAGGAATGATCAATGAGTTGCACAATGTGAATTTCTTAAAGGCAGTGACTGCCTAGTAAACAGTTCTAGAAGGCAAGGATGCCTAACTATAGCTTGAGACTGCGCAATGTGCAGTTCAGGAAGGTAAGATGAGGAGTGGTTGTTTTGGCAAGTTGCGAAGACAAGAAAGATTCAAAAATTAACTAAGTGTGGGATCAATGAAGTAGAAATATAAGACCAAAACATAATCACAAACTCATAAACGATCAATCACAATGCAATGAAACACTTAACACCCAAAATCAACATGCATCCATTGAAATGACAACAAAATGAAACTTACCTCCAAATGCGACACTTTAGATACAGTTTGTGACACTAGTGTCGACTGCAACAAGAAAATGCTTAATACTTTGGGAGTAAGTCTAATGACAAATAGAACCCATAAGTACAAGAGAAAACACCATATTTACCTCTTAAATATGCATTCTAACTCCCTTTCACAAAGAGCGACAGTTGCAACATGACAGTAAGAATAAGTGAAAACAACACTTGCAAAAGCTAAAGGAAGTGAAAGTTACACACGTGAAAGATAAAGAAAGAAAAATTAACAATTGTGAAAGTGAAAGAAAGAAAAAATTATAGTTGTGAAAGTGGAAGCAACACTTATGAAAGCAAAAGCACACAAAATCGACAGTTGAGAAAACTCACTAGGATTATGAGTGAGAGAGACTGTCAACTAGAATTATGCATTATCTATCCACATGGATTATACAATCATTGTCCCTGTCAATTTTGCGAACACTATCATTAGAGATTGCACAATGTCCGAGAGTTGCACAATGTTTGCCATTAAGGACAGCGCAATCAATGTTTCTAGAGACTATGTGTGCATTGATATCAAGGGTTGTGCAATGCTTGTCTATAGAGGTAAACATTGACTATTGAGCTTGCAATAAAGAGGTGTGTTAACAAATGCCTCAAAAGCTAAGCATGTGTAAGCAAGTGGTTTCAACACTTAGCAAATCATCAATCGACCATGAAGCGACTTTGATAAACCTGGAATGACATATCGTAGGATCACAAGTAGGCTTCAAAATTCAAGTGTAGGAAACTTTTTTAATAGTGTTTGTCTTGGTGACAACATATTCTCTAGGAATTTATATCACTTGTGTCCTTCTACCCCAAATTTATAACAAATAGTGACATACTTACATCACCTTCCTCTTTTAGTAACTCTACCTCAAGTAGAGTTATTCCTCTCACATTTTGGTTGTTGACTACTTCATTCAATATATCTTTGCTATAATATCTTTTTATAGCACACATTCTTCCTCTTCCTCTGGCAATTCTTTCTCTATAGTTTTGTTATAGTTCCCTATTCAACTTTTCCTGCACCTTCAAAGCAACTTGATACAATTCATTAATGGTGCAAAACTAATGGGTACTCATCTAACCTTGGATCTAAAACTTCAATCCATTAACATACCTTACCCCTTGATACTCTAGCACCTTAAGTGCTAATCTGAGCAATCATTTGAAAATTTCTTTAATATGATCCAAGACATATGTTTCCTTCTACCTTAAATTATGTGCTTGTTCACACAAACTATACTAGTAATCAACATGCATAAAATTTTAATGTTGTATTGGGGCCTAAAAAAATTCATAGTCAAAATACCTCTCAAGTTTTTTAATAGAAGAAACAAGAGTCTCTATTTTCATATATATTGTTATAGAAAATGAATATTGACCTCTGCATTACCTCTATCCTTTGAAAACAAAATTAGCATTTTGTTGGATCTCTTTCATTGGTGTTTTATTCTTCCTTTATCTCATATTTTAATTATGAATATATTATGCCTTCGACATCCCCAAATTTCCTATTCTCCAATTCTTCAACTCTTCTCTTCAATTCCTCTAATTCATAGTACCTCACACCTTCACAAGTTTCTCCTCTTAATTAGCATCCTTGTATGTTCTCTTATAATCCTCAATCAAATGACTATTCATAATTGTTTATTCCTAACATGTTCCTTGGAAAGTCTTCTTCTAACAATCACATGTTGAAATGACTCTCCTCATGTCTACATGTGACCAACATTTACACAAGAACAATCTCGAACGAAATCAATTCACATAAATTAAATAGCTCATATACCACTTGGATTATGCCAAAACAACACTACAAAACCAAACTTACAAGGTCAAAATATAGTAACTAAAAAATTTTATGCTTACACATACACAAATTCTAAATAGTACAAAAATGAGTAAGGATATAGAAAAAATTTAAAAGACTACATCTATCTTAAAATATAAAAACTATTATTAATCCTTAATATATGAATTGTAAAATGTTGATATTATTTTTATGAAAAAATATTTTTTATATATTTTTATATAGCTTTTATAAAAATTTGATAATTTTTAACATTAAATATTTTTATCTTATAAAATTTTAAAAATTCTTAAAGAAAAGATATAGGGGAGATCCTTCTATTGTTGTGCAGGGACCAATAGTTATAGTATTGGTCCCACACATCCATCAAAAAATATTCATAAATCATCAAAAATATGCACATAAATAGTTTATATTAAGTTATAAAAGTTATATAATTTAGCCCAAAATGGGCCCACATATTGATTGGGCCAACAAGTGTCAAATACCAAACCTTAACATCACATACTGACAAGACATAATGTCCCAAATATCTCTAGCTCTGAATTACCAAATAAGTCAAAATGCACTACAAAACATTCCATTCAATTCTATTCAGGAATACACCTATCCCATCAAACAGTCACCTACAGATTTGCACTGGAGCAACACATCCCATTGCTCAGTAATGCCTGCACAAGAATAGGTGAAATGTGTGTCAACCATATGTACATGTGTATTTAGCCATTCAACCTATTGAAGACAATAAATGACAACATTCCATTCAGGATTAAAGACAATAAATGACAACATTCAATTCGGGAATTAGTTCAGAGGTTGCAATAAATGACACCAACCCTTTAAATTCAAGTATTAAACATACCAGCCTTTTCAACTCAAGAATTAAAAATAGGAAAGCACATGGATCGACCATCAAAGTTTATCAACCATTTGATCATGTACAAATGAATCCAAGCCACACATTTGAATTTGGGAGATGGAAATCTATGCCAATATTCCCTACCAATTAAATTCTATATGAAAAAACTATAAAACATCAACTCTTACTCATTTTCATTTCAAACATTCATTCTACTCATCAGCTATTGGGGACATGCAATCAAAGTATTCAGACACGATTACATTCATTCTATTAGAAGTTGTTGGAAACATACAAACTGAGTGTGTGCACAGTGTTACATTCATTCTATTCATCAGTTTTTGGAGACATACATGTATGTTTTTTTTTAATAATGTTATCATTTTTGTTGAATAATGAATAATGTTATTTATGTTGAGAAACAAGGGTAAATTAAAGCCATTACAACCAACTTCATTATTGATTTACTTGTTTAGAAACCAATTTCATTGCCACTATAACCTCAAATCTAACCCCTGCAACTCAATATCAGACTACTATAATAGAAAAGAATATCCTTTCAAAGAGAAAAGTATGATGTTAGGTAGATTCATTGTCTAGTTAGAGAAGCATTTCTAAATGAATAATAGACCCAATGGTTTAGAAATTCTCTTTTCCAGTCTCAAGGGGGTCCGTAGGTGTTGTATGCTGCCAACAAACCCTTAAATCTATAAAGAAACAAAGCTGATTGGCACACAGAAAGCTCAGTGTGAGTTGTTTCCCCTAAGAAGTCAACAAAAAGGAAAATTTATTACCTATATTAATGCTCGTTGAGATCAAATTCCTCCAACAGTATAGCAATGAGTGAATAATGAAAAAACTGAAAAGATATGTGCCTGAGGTGAATCTGAAATCATTTGGATAACAACGAGTGAATAATGAAAAAACTGAAAAGGTATGTGCGTGACGTGAATCTAAAATAAAAATAAGTATCAAGAAAACCAAACATTGCAACACATCTAACAATAGTTAGTAGAGTGATTTAGGGTAGTGATATCACGTAGATTCATTTCAATCAATTCTTCCTCGACATGACATGATGAGGATAAAAGAACTAAATCTTATTAGATGCAACGGTCTAACAAACAATGGCTCAACAATGCATGTAATTGATAAATAAAACTAAATTATGTATGTGATGTATATGAGATTTGTTTTGTGATTCTGATCTAATGGATTATATATGATTGGTGATGTTTGATGGCTTTTTGATCTAAAGTGTAATATTATGTGATATGAGTTTATGAGGGGCATTCTTGGTATGTCTTCTTGTGAGTAGATTCCTCATTATACAATGCAACCACATATAGTTTTCGGGATAAACTCAGATCCAAATTGATATGCACATAAATCTCTTATGGGATTTTGACAAGTTAGGCAATCTTACCTCAGTTAGGTATGCTCTAGCTATTGGCTGCTCCGTATTTATAGTGCTTTAGTCATTTGGTTGTGTAAGAATCATTCTTCAGTGAAATCAAGAAATACACTGGAGAAGAATCTGAAAGCTTGCTTGTATGGATCAAGAAGTCAAGCTAGTGTTGTCGCTTCATGCGGGACTAATAGCGTTGATAAGTGCTAGTTTCTTAAGACTTTAACAAGATACCATTTTCCAAAGAATGAAGACCATGTTGGGGTGGCTAGTCACCTACGCATTTCTAAATGAATAACAGACCCACTGGTTTAGAAATTCTCTTTTCCAATCTCAAGGGGGTCCCCTAGGTGTGTATGGTGCCAACAAACCCATAAATTTGTAAAGAATCAGAAATTCTCTTTTCTAGTATCAAGGGGGCCCCCTAGGTGGTGTATGGTGCCAACAAACCCATAAATATGTAAAGAATTAAAGTTGATTGGCACACAGAAAACTCAGTATGATATGTTGCCCCTAAGTAGTCAACAACAAGGATAATTTCTTACCTATATTAATGCTCGTTGAGATCAGGTGCCTCCAACAGTATAACAATGAGTGAATAATGAAAAAACTGAAAAGATATGTGCCTGAGGTGAATCTGAAATCAAAATAACTACATAACTACAAAAAGATTCTACAACTAAGAACCCTTACATAAAAACATGCTAACCCTTACTAGGAATTAAAAAAAAATGGTAAGAACAAAATGAGTGTCAAAAACAATGATTTGAGGACACAAAAAGTTAGTTGGCTTGAAGAAACTCAGTTATTGCAAAGTTGTTACAAAAAAGAAAAAGGAATAGCTCTTTCTGATAACTCATATTTGTACCAACTAGGAATAAAATGAATGCCAAGAACAAAAAGAATGACAAGAATAATGATTTGAGGACACAGAAATCTAGTTGTGTTGAAGAAACTATGTTATGTCAAATATGTTACCAAAATAAATAGGAATAGCTCTTCCTGAAAACCCATATTTTCACCAACTATGAATAAAATGAATGCCAAAAAAAAAAATGAAGAACAACCATTTGAGGACACAAAAAAATAGTTGGGTTAAAGACATTGTGTTATGTCAAACCTGTTACAAAATTAAAAAGGAATAGCTCCTCCTAATAACTCATAAAAATCATTTAAGAATCAAATAAAGAAGTTTAAACCCTTCCAATAATGATTTTCAGATTTGAGATGTATTCAACCACAATATATAGATAAAGCACTAATTTTTGTTGCTCATTGATTGCAAAGGCCAATGAATTTCCTTGTTTTCTAATACAGTTTTTTAAAATAAGAAATTTGGTGGTTAGTTTGCAGGTTGTTGCAGCCCTGCCAAGAGCTTCTATTGTAGATCATACAAATAATAGGAGGAGGCAAGGGGCGAGGGGGGCCCAACTACGATCCACTTCATGCGATGAGGATAGGGGGTGATGTGAATGCTCCCAATGCGCCTAGTAATTTTGTTGGAAAGGACACTGTGGTGGAAAATCATGCTATCCCACCATCAACCACAGAGTCGCCTTCAACCACAGTGCAATTTGCAAGTTCAACAAAGAAAATCAGTGCCATCAGAGGTTGGACAAAGCAAGACCATGCTAGCTACAATTGATGAAATCGAGTTTAAGGGACATTCAATCCATGCCTCTATAGTAAAACATGGTATTGCTGCCTCTAACATACATTATTGGATAAATGGGTTGACTAATACGAAGTTTAGAGGGCCTGTTACAGTTATGGCTGAAGAGGAAGAGGCCAAGGTGGCTGAGTGGTGTAAGGAGATGGCCCAATTGGGACATGGGTTAGAGATTATACAACTTAAATCCACAGTAGCTCAAATATGTCAGGGGAGGCCAAACCCCTTCAAATATGGTTTTCCTAGTAAATCATGGTGGAGTGGATTTAAAAAAAGGAATCCAAACCTTGTGCTACGTACAATTGAGGGCCTTGATAGAGACAGGGCTTTAAATATAAGCCCTACAATTGTGTCCAATTTCTATAACACTCTTTCTGTTGCATATGAGCAACACTCATATGCCCTAGAACATATATGGAACTGTGATGAAACAGGCTTACAGGTAGGAAGGAATTGTGGTATGCGGGTAATTACCAAAAGAGGGAGAAGAAATGTGCCCAAGATTTTTCCTAAGAGCAGGGAGCGGATCACTATACTTTCTTGTGTCAATGCAATTGGTTCTTCAATCCTAGGATCTTACCTATTCAAAGGTGAAACACAAATAAAAAACTATATAGAGAACTGTGAACTAGGTGCATGCATGGCAACACATCCCCATGCACGGATGACAAATGAACTATTCCTGAATTGGCTTTGTCATTTTGCTGCATCTATACTAGGTGGTGTCTTGCCTGAAAATAGACACCTACTGATTTTAGGTGGCCATGGAAGCCACATGGCTTTGCAGAAAATTGAGGAGGCCAACAATTTTGGCATTGGCCTGTTAACATTGTCGACTCATACCACTCATAGATTGCAACCCATCGATGTCAACGTGTTTGGGCCTTTCAAGAATTATTTCAAGATCAAGCAAGATTCGTGGATGGAAAGGAATCTATGGGTGGAAGTAAATAGGTTTGACCTAGCTAATCTTGTAAGTAAAGCATTAAAAAGGGCTCTCAAACCTTCTAATATCAAGGCTTGATTTAGGAGGAATAGTATATGGCCACTTAATGTTTATGCTCTCGTGCATGATACTTGTTGTAGCCAAGCATTTTATGTGGAAGGTCAAGAAGCAAAGAACTTACAAGACCATGTTGATGCCTAAGAAGATGTTGTTGTTGAAGGTATAATGTCCCTTTATGAAGGGCACTTATGTGGTGATGATGATGAACATGTGAGTGAGACACAATTCAATCATGAACCAACTCTCAATGTCATGGAGGTTGTTATCAAAAAGTCAGTACTGATGGCTGCTAATCAGTAAGACCCTATGTAACTATTTCAGACCAGACTTTTAGCTAAGGATTAGCCTCCCTAACCTGAGAGGGCTCTCTCAAAATAAACTACTGATTTATCTTTAAACACAAAGAGGGCTAACTCTTGAAATGAAAATTTTAGTAAACGTGCTGGTTGGACAGACAACATAACATTTCTTCCATTGGGCTCATGGAGTCAAACATCTTTTCAGTAAACTATCAACTACTCATTCATGGAAGTCAAGGAATGTAATGTTTAAACACTCAAAACATTTCTCAAATAACCATCAACTCGTAAGTACACACAGGAAGTCTGAGCACTAGGTGAATTCAGAGTGATTGTGTACCTAAAGAGCTGTAAAACATGAAGGACAAGAACCTCAACTAATAAGTATACACAGGAAGTCTGAGCACTAGGTGAATTCAGAGTGATTGTATACTTATAAAGCTGTAAAACATAAAAGATCAAACAGAACCACATACATCTTGAGCATTTTAACAAAGTATGAATCTTGAGAAGAATAAGCAGTCTTTCTATTACTGTAAAAAGTCTTGTACATAGGCCAATAAAAACTCTGTTTTTTGCATAAATATCCAACCCTCATTACATCAAAGTTTCCTCTATATATAGGAAAATATTCTTAACTACTTTGAGCTTCCTCCTCCAGCATGAGGGGAGCTCGATGACTAACATTTACTATCCTTATCTATCTTAACAGACTCATTAAATCTACTAAGCATTGAACTATAATTACAAAAGAGTTCTAATCAAACTTAAACTCTAATTTTATTCTCCTCGTATCATGATTCCTTTCTAGGTCTTCGACAGTTGTCTCCTTTAGTTATGGCCGTGATTGCTGAGATAAGGATGTATGAAACCAGATTAGCCTTGGATGCTGAACGTGCTGATGGTTCATTGATCATAATAATAAACCCCTGTTTTCTCGGTCTTTGTTTCCCATCATCCTTCGAAAGTTAAGGAATGTGTTCCCAGCTGTTTAATACTTCAGAATTGATGAGCATCACCATCTTTCCAGATATGCCGGAAGCCTTGTTGATTGAACAAGTGTACAAGCCAACATCCTCGTATGCATCTTCAGCCAAACCCTAACCACCGGTAATAAAGTACCTTTATTAAAGCTCTAGCTTAAGACAAAATCTTTTACCTTTATGAAGGATGGACACTTGTCATTATTTGAATGGCCCTGATAGCCTCATCTGGTTTCCTTGATGTTCATTAGGCCTTTTCTTCAAAATCTGCTGACCTCATCATTAAACTTGTTATTTTTTTCAAAAAACAGCATCTACAGCAGTTTCGTAGCGCGCTACGAAACTGCTGTTCTTTTCAAAAACACAGTCTTTAATGAATGTATCAATATTCTTTGTGACTGTAACAGCTCTGCTTCTGGCTTCAAAATTCCTAATTTACCTTGATTTTATATGCCGTGCTTACATGCCTTAAAAAACAATGAACTTAAGTAGAATAAAGCAAAACTTTGGAGCAGCACCTGACTTTTAAAATGTGAAATTTTATTTGGCAGCTAACTTATTTAGTTGTGCTTTTAGTTTTGCAACCTCCTTTTCCATGGCTGCGATTTCTGCTACGGCCCTCTCCATCTCAGCCACTTCTTTTTCGGTTGCCTCCCATTGTTCTTTTGAAGATGTAGTCTTTGTTTCTTTGGAAATGGGAACCTTTTTATTCAGATCTTTCTTCTTGATTTCTTTTGCTTTTTCTGTTCTAGGCAGCTGCTTCTCCATTTCTTTTGCTTGTCTTCTTGTATAGGGTTTTTTCTTGATTTTCTCTGCCTCCTCTGTTTTAGGCAGTTGTTCAATTACTACTATTGCAGGCACCTTCACAGCTACCTCTTCCCTGTGCAATTGCTCAGCTTCTTTAATTTGCTTCCTGGTGACTAGCCTCCGTGGTTTGAACATAAATTCTTTACCAGGTTCCTCAAACCTTAACCTCTTTAAGGCCTTTGATTTTTTGGTACATGACATTCTAAGAATCAGTGCTGCTTAAATCCCCGAATCCGCGATTTCGTAGTGCAGACAGCTATAAGTTAACAATATGCGCTACGAAATGGCTGGTTACTGACACGCTGTGAAAGAACTAAAACATCATTGTGCTGCAAAATCAGCCAATAAGATTGCGCTGCAAAAATGCGAAAAGGACTAGTGACGTGTATAAGACAAGACATATCTTATACAATCATGATGGAGGATGACTAACGGCTTTTGAAAATGATTCATATGAATACCTTTATAAAACACGATCCCTAAGTAACAAACATAGGGCAATAACCATTAGACACCTATTTTTGGACAAAAAAAAAAATTATGGACAACGTTATGTACATATCACTGTAGTTCTAGGTGATAACAGAGGTTGTCACACCCACTGAACCACATGCCATTTCTACATGTGATATTCCATATGAGGTAGTTGATGAAGTGAATGAAAAAGCAAACTTGATTTCAAATGATAATGCAACAAGATTAAACAATGAACAATTGAGCATGCCAACCCAGGTAAGCCCAACATCATGGTTGGCAGAGGCCATGATGAATATCAACCCACATAATGTGTCTACCACCAATGAGGAAAGCATGGATATCCCTTCACAACCATCAGGGTTGAACACCGAACTTGTTCATTATTTTGTGGACAATGGTTCACTAGAAGAGGAGCCTATTCAGCATGAATCACCTGAAGAAGACAATAATGGGGACCAATCAGTTCTACCGGAGGCTGAAATCCACGTGTCGGATCCTAGGGAACATGGGGAAAATCACAAATTACTTGGTGCATTCCTAAAGCTACCACTAGAGAGAGTGAAGGCCTTATCAAGGCACTCAACTGTAGATTGTCTTCGTTTGATGAGGAGTTCATAGTTGCCCACATCTGAAGATTATATGAATTTATTCTTTGAGTCTGAAAGTAAAAAAAATGAAATTTAGGGAACTAAAAAGAGAAAGAAGGAGTTGGCCAAGGACAAGAGAGCTGCAAGGATTGCAGTAGCAGAAGCTCGAACAAAGGAAAGGATGGAAAGACAAAAAGTAAGGGAAGATAAGGAACATCAAAAATAATTGGAAAGGGAAGAGAGGGAGGCAAGAAAGGTTCAAGAAGTGTTGGAAAGACGAGGATGGGTGACAAGCAGGGAAGTCTATGGTCCAAGCCAGATTGAGGCAAATAGGATGATGTCCAATACGCTAGACCACATTGTAGAGCACACAGCATCATACCAAGAGTTGATTAACATCCAAGTCCCTCGCTATCATCCAAGGGTTGTGCCCACCTCATATACCCCTACCAGTGTAGGCTTAAATCCTAATTGTGTTTATATGACACCTACACCTAGTGTTGGGGTTAGTAACACAAGTGGACACTTGGGTTACTCAATCCCTCCATGGCTACAAGGAGAAAATTGGAGTCAAGGATATGGTAACATTCAAGAACATCCTAATCAACCAATCTTAGGTATTCCACCATACTTGGGTTAGGTAGGAGACTCAAAAATTATGGGCAATGCAAGAAATGGAGGCCATCAAGCATAGAGGTGGCATGTATTAATTTGTGTAACCACATCGCAATGTGAATTTTGTAAGGACACATGGGGGCTGCATGCAGTGACCTGTTGATAGCATATGAGTACCAGTTCAGCGGGTGGAGGCAGGGTTTAGGGTTTGTTTAGAATGAGTACCGTGTGCCTTGTTAATTGCTATATTTGGGACCTATTCTTGTCCATCCGCTCTGCTGGGTAGTTGAGCGTCACTGCTATATTGAATTTGAATTGGAATTATGATGAAAGTGAATATAATAATCGCAATGTGAATTTTGTAAGGATGCAATATGTTGATTTGTTTCATAGTAGAAGCTAAACTATAAACTATATTGAATTTGAATTGGAATTATGATATGGAATTATGATGAAAGTCAACATAATAATCGCAATGTGAATTTTGTAAGGATGCAATATGTTGATTGGTTTCATAGTAGAAGCTAAACTATAAACTATATTCAATTTGAATTGGAATTATGATTTGGAATTATGATGAAAGTCAACATAATAATCGCAATGTGAATTTTTGTAAGGATGCAATATGTTGATTGGTTTCACAGTAGAAGCTAAACTATAAACTATATTGAATTTGAATTGGAATTATGATGAAAGTCAACATAATAAAGAAGGAAAAGAAGTGAACATGAATCAAAAGTAGTTACCAATAGAAGATACTAATAACAATCAAGAAACCGAGCATGAGAGGATTCAGCAAGAGATAAAGAGATCTATAATACCTATCTGTAATATCTATCCAATGGAAGAGATCTGTTTGAATATTTTAAGAGAGGTTATATATTGACAGTTCCTATTTCAAGAGAGGTTATATATTGCACATATAAAAATAAAAAAATTATCACTGTAATTAGGATCATTACCAACATATTCACAGTTGAATAATTCCTAGAAGCTTCACTATAGCTCTTTCCGCCATGGGGACTCCCTGAGCTTATGGAACATTTTCATTTTCAAAGGAAAGATCTGCCCAGGAGAATGTGCTTGAGAAGCGCAATAGAAACCAACCCTCTATCTGCTCACAGAGGCAATAAACAAAAGAATCCCTTTGTTCTCACTAAAGGAAATTCAAGAGAAAATAATAGAAAGTAAAGATCAATTGAATCTATCTTGAAACAACAATACAAAGGAAAAGAAGTAGTAATTACTTAATTTGGTAATTACTTTATGAAAGGAAATATAATAAAGAAGGAAAAGAAGTGAACATAAATCACAAGTAGTTACCAATAGAAGATACTAATAACCATTGAGAAACTGAGCATGAGGGGATCCAACAAGAGACAAAGAGATCTATAATATCTATCTGTAATATCTATCAAGTGGAATATATTTGTTTTAATATTTCAAGAGAGGTTATATATTGACAGTTCCTATTTCAAGAGAGGTTATATATTGCACATATAAAGATAAAAAGTTATCGTTGTAATTAGGATCATTACAATCATATTCACTGTAATTAGGATCTGATGTACATCTAATGTACAGTAAAGCCATGAAAGTGGGGTTAAACAGTGTAGAGTCCCCTGACAAAATCCACAATGCAATGATGAATGAACCTGAAATGTGCATCTTAACAGACTTGAAAATGTGATGTACATCTAATGTACAGTAAAGCCACAATGCAATGATTAATGAACATGAAATGTGCATCTTAATAAACTTGAAAATATGATGTGCATCTATTGTACAGTAAAGCCATGAGAGTGGGTCTAAATAGTGCAGAGTCCCCTGAAAAAATCCACAATGCAATGATGAATGCACCTGAAATGTGCATCTTAACAGACTTGAAAATCTAATGTACATCTATGTACAGTAAAGCCACAATGCAATGATGAATGAACTTGAAATGTGCATCTTAATAGACTTGAAAATATGATGTACATCTAATGTACAGTAAATCCATGAGGGTGGGGCTAAACAGTGAAGAGATTCTTTACAAAATCCACAATGCAATGAAAGATTATGACCCAACCATTATCGTAATATAAACAAGCAGAAAATCATAATATAAACAAACAAAAGCCAAAAAGATATCCTTTTTCAATTGGACAAGCTCCAACCTAAACATTGATGTAAACACTTCCATTAAGTCATGAGATATACAAAACTTCCACTAAGTCATAACATAAACAAACAAAAAATCATAATATAAACAAACATAAGCCAAAAAGATATCGTTTTTCAATTGGACAAGCTCCAACCTGAACACTGATATACAACACTTCCACTAGGTCATGAGATATACAACACTTCCACTAAGTCATAATATAAACAAACTGAAAATCATAATATAAACAAACAAAAGCCAAAAAGATATCCTTTTTCAATTGGACAAGCTCCAACCTGAACACTGATATACAACACTTCCAATAAGTCATGAGATATGCAACACTTCCACTAAGTCATAATATAAACAAACCTAATCCAAAAAGATATCCTTTTTCAATTGGACAAGATCCAACCTGAACACTGATATACAACACTTCCACTAAGTCATAATATAAACAAACAAAAGCCAAAAAGATATCCTTTTTCAATTGGACAAGCTCCAACCTGAACACTGATATACAACACTTCCACTAATTCATGAGATATACAACACTTCCACTAAGTCATAATATAAACAAACAGAAGCCAAAAAGACATCCTTTTTCAATTGGACAAACTCCAACCTGAACACTGATATACAACACTTCCACTTAGTCATGAGATATACAACACTTCCATTAGTCTAATTGTAACTGATACATAATGATTGAGCCAAGATTGAGATCTTCCTTTCCTGATGAATTCCCTTGATTGGAAAGCTTAGTTACAAGGAGATTAAAAGTATTTTAAAAAGTTCAATTCACTTCTATTCCAATCACAGTGGTGACATTTTTAAGAGTTGTAGGCAAAATAAGACCTCTTATTTGTACGAGGAAAGCAATAGAAAGACCTCACAGTAAGATATTCAAAGAATGCTTTGCAAAGATGGATCCTTTGCTCCATTCTTGTTATCGTTTTACTTTTTTTAACAAATAAAAATGTTAAGACGAAGTATATTTACCGCTTAAAGGATGTTTATATTTTACTTGAAATTTGACTACAATCAAATTGTTGGAGATGGATTTATTTTTCGACTGCAATAAAATTGTTGGAGATGGATTTATTGTTCGAGACGATGGCCCTTTTTCTAAGATTTCGATATATGACTTTTCTAAGGTTTATGAGATCAGATACAATGTGCCATGTTTAAAGGTAAGAATTAAGTTTGAATATCTTAAAGGATGTTTATAGTTTACTTGAAATTTGACTACAATCAAATTGTTGGAGATGGATTATTTTCGAGACCAGATGGCCCTTTTTCTAAGATTTTGATATATGAATTTTCTAAGTTCTATGAGATTAGATACAATGTGCCATGTTTAAAGGTAAGAATTACACTGGTAGACAGATTTCTTTGCATTGAAATTACCAATTATAAATTATGTTTACTGATGTGTAGGGACTGAAGGCAAAAGATGAAAACTCATGTTTAAGAGAATATAAGAAAAGAAAGCAAGAAGATATTGTCTTGAAATCTAGATCATCTTCAGTAAAGAAGAAAATGCCTAGAGCACAAGAGAAGAAAATATTGAAGAACAAAAATATCAGAGAAACAGTACAAGCTGAATTGAATGATGAACATTTAATGCTTCTATATCCATCCCTGGAGGAACTTATTGGGTTTGGAGTTCCTGGATACCCTGGGCCTGTGGAACATCGTCCAAAGGATATCAAGACATCTATGCATGGGCCTCCATTCATATACTACGAACATGTGGCCATGGCACCAAAAGATGTTTGGGAGAGAATAACTCGTCATTTTTGTGGCATAGGGCCAGAGTTTGTTGACTTGAAATTTTTTCAGTTTGTATGAGGCCAAGAGGCTACATTCACAACCTTCCTATAGATGGGTGATCTCAAGTCCTACCTCCACCTCCTATGACAATCCATGAAGCATTATCTCACACAAAAAAGTTTTGGCCTCCTGGGGATAATAGAGAAAAACTAAATTGCATGTGCCGAGGACGAGTCAGTGATGTCCTATGCCAAGCTCTCAGGTCTATTTTGACAACCTCGTAAGGGAACCCAACATTACACGAGCAGTCTCATATTTTGACAACCTCAGAAGGAAACCCAACATTACACGAGCAGTATCATATACTTTTTTTTCATTACCCTCCCAAAACATGAACCTCACTATAAAACCCACAACCCAAATCCCAAAACCCAAAACCCAAGTTCAACACGCTTTCAAAGTGGGGAATTTCACTAGTGGAAAGGTGGCCTATCAGTTAGACATTAGTAGCCCAGCTTTACTTGTGATAGGTTAGGCTCTATGGATCAACACCTTATACCAATCATTGAAGCTAATGACTCGGATAGCGAATAAGACCTTGAACTAAACTCGTGGGATTAAGCAAAGTGGAGGTCAAGATCCTTCCCCAATCAATAGTCAATTTCATATCCTCTAGCTTAAGTTTATGTTTTTTATCTAGGAGCAGAGGTGAAGGCAGCTAGAGTGCAGCCAGAGTAACCTAGAGTGGAATCTTAAGAAAGGCATAGGCAGGAGCATGCGAAGAAGCAGCTACTACCACAGCAGCCAAAACCCAACGAACTAAAAACCCATAAATTAGCCAAAACCCACACAGGTGAAGGTGTTTAAAAACACATACACAAGCATAACAAAGGCACAATATTCCAATGGAGGCTAAATGTGTTAAAAAACACAGTATTCAAGCCAGTAAGACAATGTCCTACCTTCTATGTCCAATTGATGTTTTTTCTCCATGCCAAAAAGCCACAGGAGCCCTAGATGCTCCAAAAACAGTAGCTCAGACTGCAACAACCTGCAACAACCTGCAAGACAACATCAAAATGGTTAGATATCCCTAAAAATGTAGATAAAATGTGAAATTGAAGCTCATAAATTGAACTACAAACCTGAAAAATCCATTCAGAGCGCGAAACGGCCATGTCCAACACTGAGCTAAATTCACCACAGGGATAAAGGCAAACGAATAACGAGCCCATACCACTAGACAGGGAAGAAAAAACAGATGAAAAAACAAGACGAAATGCATGAAAATAATCAAACAACCTCCAACACGACCATCTCTGCTGATCCATAAACCACCACCCGCATCACCAAAGCCACTACCTTCATCACCGACGACCGTAATGGCAGTGACCGCCATTGTAGTAGTGACGCTCATATACACGACAGAGTGAACGAACAAGAACAAGTTCCAAACAAAAATGAACGCAGCAACGAACAAGGTGCACGATACTCACGCTAAACAAACCCTAAACCCCGCCTCCACCTGTCGAACCAGTACTCATAAGTTGTCAACAAGTCACTACATGCAGCCCCCACGTGTCATACGAAGAATAAGGTGCCAGCATGACAGAAGGTCACGTTAACGTGGAGGTGTTCAACTAATGACATCCCTCCCCTACTCAACTTAGCCCTACCATTTTCTAAAAAAATAACAATAAATATTACAACAAAATTGAAAAAAATAAATAAAAAAAACTAAACCATATTAATTTGTAAAGTTATACCTCATACTCACATCTCATGTAAATCTGGAATGTTAAACCTCTCACACCTCGCAAATCAGTACCTAATTTCCAAAATAACAAACTGAAAATTCACCCCACTGCATTCTTTTTACAAATTGATTTAAAGTTTAACCCTTATCTGTCATAACCCTCCATATGAATAAACAATAATATAATTAAATATTTCGTAGTAAAAAAAAAAATTTTAATCGTTTATTTATGTATACGGAATTATTTTCATAACCTTAGCCAAGTTTCGTAACATGAACTTTGGTACAAACATATATATTACAACCCTATGCTTTTTGCGTGAATAACAACTTGCGTCTTTCCACCCGCAATGTTGGACTATGGTATTAATTGGCTCCTGCATTTTTCGGATTTGGTCATACGGAAAATATGAATGCGCTCCAGGTGTGCCTCGATCCACGCCAGGTGGCCTTTTCCAGAGAATGCTGACCATCGATCCCGCCACGGTTCGCGAGGGTAGCTCTGGCATTGAATGTTCTTGGGTTTAGTCCAGACCTCGGGATGTTGATGGTGATCCACGGCGGAGGTTTGTTCCCGCGCTTCCCTGATTTACATTGGGGTTTTATTCCCCTGTCTCGGCTAGGGCTTCCATTTGCTTTTCCGTCGAGAGACTGCTCTGGGTTTTACATTCGCGCGGCCGCTGAAAAACTTGGCCTGATGCTTCGGCCGTTCAACCTACAATCGCATCTGGGTAACGATGAATTTCTGAACCAGTCCTCAGTCCGTGCATCGTTGTATCAGGTGAACGTGAGCTTTTTACTATTTACTTCATTGTTATTTCTTCTGGTTATAACGCTTGACTAAACTTGGTTTCTAATCGATTGTTTGTGTGATGGAGATAGGAATCGTCTTCCGGTGCGGTAGCGAGGCTGTGCATTCCGAAATTACTCCCGCTGTCATCACCAGAGGTAAGCCCTCCGTCCTCAGAGAGAGAGGTGACTGAGTTTCCCAAGCCGAATGTTTTAATACTTACCTTTGTCTGGCCAGGGACTGCGATTCCATGGATGGTTTGTTGTTCTTCGACTTCTCTGTCAATGAGGGGTTTGGCTGTTACTGTTATCGGTTTCCAACCATGGGTTATTATCCTCAGATCCTCTTTCCTGAGGATGAGGTTTTTATCTTGTAATTTATTGTTATGGGTTTTCTTAATGTAAAATCCAAGGTAATGCCGCGAATCCCTGGATTCGATTCGGCTTCCTGGAACAGTTAATGATGAGGACTGGTTATTTATACAATCATTTTCTTTTGTATCTATGTACAGTGTTTTGCATGCCGCGGCAGCTCGTCTCTGCGTGTTTATTAGTTTCTCAGTTATACATTTCATACTTTATCATACTGGAACAGTTTATAAGATTTAATCTGTGAGAGGGGCATTATCCTCAGGGTTTCCGTTTGTTTCTATCTTTCTTGCAATAGAGAAATTGTTATTTTGAAAGAAGGCCCACAAATCCCCTTCTCATTATACATGTATATTTACTACATCAATATATATATATGGATGTCTGTAGATTTTTATGGGCGGTCGTCTGTTAAGTGTTTTTGTATTAGTCACAGGGACTGTATATAATCCGAAATAGTTTCCTTTAGACAACTGATTCGACGTCTTTCTGACTGTGTTCAAATGATGCTATTTCGATTGTTCCACAGGGGTTTTTCTTTTTTTGAATTTATTGTAAACAGTTCCGATTTGGTTATTTTTTTATATGAAATGTCTTAGGATTTCGTATGAGTTGTTCTCAATTTCATATAAAATGTCGTCCTTCTTTTCATGGCGACTCTATTCTAATGCTGAGATGACCCATGTCGGGTTTTTTATTCATGTATCAGTCTTAGTGTAGTACTGTACATTTCAATGCTTCTATGATGATAATAAAGCATGAGGCGGACCTGTCGTGAAGATTCTCGATAAGTTTATCTTGTCGAGGGGTTTGAGGGAGCGTTCTCATCTCACCCCGAACCTGGTAAGGTTTTCGGCTGTTTATGAAATTTATTCATTGAATATATTCTATGCTGAGTAAGAAACCTTTCAGTTTAATACTACCATAATTGTATAATCATAATCTATCCCTGAGGGAGGACCAGGTACGACAACTGCCTACCCAAACTTCCCGATACTCTGATAATATTGCTAAATGAATAATTTTCTTTATAACTCTTTCATTAATGTATGAACCTTCTTTTAATTATCTAAATGCTAAGATAAGATTTTAGGCATCTGGCCGACTAACCGCCAACGCCCTTCAGACTTAGACTGTGCATTGAACCTAACTCGGCCCTCTGAACAGTAAATTGACTCCATAATAACAATTACGTCATCAATTACCACAGTTATTTACTGAAAATTTGTTAATTCTTTTGTAATTAAAACTACAACAGTGATGCGTACCTGTTCTTCGAAGGTTGTCTGGATTTTTCTGTGTTAAGGAGATCACTCCTATTTGCTTGTTTTCCACCCAGCCGTGAGATTAGTCAATACAGACTAATCTCCCCCCAAGCTTCACTTGTCAGGCCACTGCCTCAACCAGTGTTGCGCACTTTCTGCGCCTGTGCTCTCTGGTCCTCACCAGACTCAAGCACCACTTCCTTTTTCCTCACTCTTTTTCCCCCCCGCCTGTTCCTAAAACAGCCCGGGTCTCCCTTTTTCCCATCTTTATTCCAGGATAGGGAAAAGAAACAGTTAGGGTTTATTCTGCCTTTCTTGATAACTGTTTCTTACATATTAACACATATGTGTTTAAAGAAAATCCATTCAACAGAAATTAAACAATAACTCCCTTATCAAGATTACCATAGGTAATTCAATTAATTCAGTTCCAGTTGGGAGTTCTCAAAGTTTTTCACCATGATAAAAAAGTAATAATTCCTGTTTCTTTTACATTTTTCCTATAATGGTAAAAAAAAGAAAACAGAGTTTATTTACATAATTATTTGGTCGTCACATTATCCCATTTAGAAATTTTCCTATGTAATAATTGTCCCCAACTAGGATCACTTGTCTTCCATAACCAACCAAGAAACAAATGCATTTTGCTAATTATAACAGCACGTGGATCATAAGCAACTAAAGGTCAACGAAGCCTACCGCTCTCCAACATTTAACTCCTTCACAGGAGTTTGTACACCAAGCCTTATCCCAAAAACTAACTCCACAAAGCAATAATAGAAAGCAAATCCAAAGCAAATCACTCATTTTTCTGTTATTAAAAAAAATTAGTTCATTTTGTTTAAAAATGAGAAAGGATATAATTTTAAATTATTAAATTTTTATAAATTTAAATATTTTTAAAAATATTTTCAATTAATAAATCTATTTTATATTTTAAAAATATAATTTAAATAACAAAATATTAAAAATCTCATTTTAAAAACATCATGTTTTTAAATTAGCAATAAATATAAATATAAATTGAATATACTAAACTCATGATTTTAGAATTTAGTTTATGATGAGTGACTTCAGCACCTATTTTTAGGAACGTCTTACTCACTGATCAAATGTTCTGCAAGAAGGAATCTGGTTATACAATTTGGGATTTAGGGTGAGACTGTAATCTTTATACAATTTGGGATTTAGAGTAAGATTGTAATTTTTATTTTTATTATTTGAAATGGAGGGAATTTGGTTATACAATTTAGGATTTGCGTTGAGAATTAGAATAAGATTGTGATTTTTATTTTTATTGTTTAAATGTATTTTGATTTGGTGTGAGATTGTGATTTTTATTTTTGTTGCCTAAAATATATATTTTTGAAATAATTTGAAAAACAGTAAAAGCATTTGAATTTTGCATATTAAACAATTTAGGATTTGGGGTAAAATTGTGATTTTTATTTTTATTGTTTAAAACATATTTTGATTTGGGTTGAGATTGGGATTTTTTTTATTGTCTAAAATGTATTTTTGAGGTAATTTGAAAAACCGTAAAAGCACTTGAATTTTGCAAATTAAACAACTTGGGATTTGGGGGTGAGATTTTGATTTTGATTTTTATTGTTTAAAATGTATTTTGATTTGGTGGGAGATTAGGATTTTTATTTTTATTGTCTAAAATTTATCTTTGAAGTAATTTGAAAAACTGTAAAATCACTTGAATTTTGTAAATTAAACAACTTCGGATTTGGGGTGGGATTTGGGGTGAGATTGTGATTTTTATTTTTATTGTTTAAAATGTATTTTGATTTGGGGTGAGATTATGATTTTTATTTTTATTGTCTAAAATGTATTTTTGAAGTAATTTGAAAATGGTAAAAGCACTTGAACTTTGCAAATTAAACAACTTGGGATGGGATTTGGGGTGATATTGTGATTTTCATTTTTATTGTTTAAAATGTATTTTGATTTGGGGAGAGATTGTCTAAAATATATTTTTGAAGTAATTTGAAAAACGTTAAAAACAATTGAACTTTGCAAATTAAACTACTTATATTTTTTAAATATAGTTACCAAATTTTAACAAAATTAACTGATTTGGGATTTCAGGTGGGATTTGGGGTGAGATTGTGATTTTTATTTTTATTGTTTAAAACATATTTTGATTTGGGGTGAGATTGCCAATTTTTTTTTATTGTCTGAAATGTATTTTTGAGGTAATTTGAAAAACCGTGAAAGCACTTGAACCTTGCAAATTAAACAACTTGGGATTTGGGGTGAGATTGTGATTTTTATTTTTATTGTCTAAAATTTATTTTTGAAGTAATTTGAAAAACTGTAAAATCACTTGAATTTTGTAAATTAAACACCTTGGGATTTGGGGTGAGCTTGTGATTTTTATTTTTATTGTTTAAAATGTATTTTGATTTGGGGTAAGATTGTGATTTTTATTTTTTATTTGTCTAAAATTTATTTTTGAAGTAATTTGAAAAACTGTAAAATCATTTGAATTTTGTAAATTAAACAACTTGGGATTTGGGGTGAGATTGTGATTTTTATTTTTATTGTTTAAAATGTATTTTGATTTGGGGTGAGATTGTGATTTTTATTTTTATTGTCTAAAATGTATTTTTGAAGTAATTTGAAAAACGGTAAAAGCACTTGAATTTTGCAAATTAAACAACTTGAAATTTGGAGTGAAATTGTGATTTTTATTTTTATTGTTTAAAATGTATTTTGATTTGGAGAGAGATTGTCTAAAATATATTTTTGAAGTAATTTGAAAAACTTTAAAAACAATTAAAATTTGCAAATTAAATCACTTTCACTTATATTTTTTAAATATAGTTACCAAATTTTAACAAAATTAACTGAAAAAAAATTCCAGAAAAAATTACCATTTTATCTATTACTTAGACAACCCAATTTTTCTTACCTTTTGTTTTTACCTTGAAACCAAATTCGAGTTCCTATTGACAAGATCGTCCTTCCTGTTTTTCTACTCATATCTCTTCGTTTTCCACTGTACTGCTATTAATGGTCTGTAATACATGTTTCTTCTGACATATTTTGATCAGAAAACAAACGTATTCAGAAGCTTTCTGTGCAAATATTAACACTGGCGGCCAACCAAGCATATGCTCCGCAATCCAAATTCAATCCCTTCACAACCACTCACGCGTTTCTCACACAATGCAATAATAAGGCTGCTGCCAAAGGGCGGGCACAAGGACAGCAGATTCAACAGAAACAGGGTTGTGTTGCTATTTGTTGGGCCAAAACTATGCAGACATGTGCGATAATTAGTGAGTAGGACAAGACAAGAGTAATGCAGGGTGTTGCTTCATGCAGAGGCAATCTCATCACCTGTTTTCTTGGAAAATTGACAGGTCTGCAGGTGGGAGGAGGCCCCAGATATGAATGGGTCAGCAGCATGGCATCTGCAGCGACAGTGCCGATGCCAGCTTTGGCATTGACATGACTAAGTACTTCCTCTCATATTCATCTCTGAAGTTTAAACTTTAGAAACAACCCATCCCAATCCACTATGCAGATAAAGTTTAGACCTATGAAATTCAAGAAACCATGGTGGATGTGCACCACAAGATTATATCCATCCCAAAATCAAGAAGCTGATAAAATCCACACAAATAACCAAGCCCAATGCAGATCTGAACAGCTGGTCAACAAATTGATGTACAACCTCTATTGGGTAGCTTTGTCAAATGCTCTACAACCATATACACAATTAGTTGGTCTTAAGCCTTATGGGTAGTACAAAGTGATATACAACTTTTATGGGTATCTTTGTCCAATGCTCTACAACCATATATATAATTAGTTGGTCTTCAGCCTTATGAGTATAGGGTACATATGAGTATAAATTGATATCCAACTTTGGGTACTTTTGTCCCATGCCCTATAACTATATACACAATTAGTTGGTTTAAAGTTTTATGAGTATAGGGTACATATGTAAAAGATTGAGAGCCCATTTTCATGCAATAAAAGTATTCTCATTTTTTATTTTATTAAAATCTTGATTTAATTTCTATGAAATATCTACTTAATATTTCTAATAGTAGTGAGGATAAAGGACTTAAATATATTTCAAAAATGATTATAACCATCTTCAATAGTAAATGTAAAAATCATTATATATGTTACATGCATTTGATCATTTAAGACTATATTACATTCATTTGTTAATTATTTTTCTACTGCAAACAGAAAACAAAAATGATAAAGAAAACTATGTTGTATGTTATAAATGTTAAGTTTAAATTACTAAATAACATATTCATAAAATATTTAACTAGGACATTGTTATGGAGTTATTTAATGGTTTTTCTCATAGAATTAGTCACAAGGTTTTCCAAACTTCAATATTGAGGTTTGAAATTTGGAAAACTTTTTTTTTTTAAGGTTCTTTGAACACTAGTCATAACATCATATCACATCTCAAAGTTGTAATGTATCTTTACTGTTGCCAAGTCCATTATAGCATAGTTATATTTATTGATATTGATTTCTTACTATGTTATGTTATGTTATATTTAGTTTTAAAGTTAAAATATGTCCATATATATATAATTACTAACTTCATTTGAATTTCATAAAAAAAAAAAGACTTCAAACTCTAACTTAATTATTCAAATTTAAAATAGAATAGAAAACTTGTCACTTAGCATAGAGTGCAAAATAATTAAGAATAGATTTTATTAGCACAGTGCCTATGTCCCCAAAAGCCCTTGGGGTTAGGTCTAGCTATTGGCCGAGGGACTTGACCCAGTGACAGCAGGTGTCCCTAAACCACAAAAAAACCCAAACAAACATAGTGCCTATGTAAAAATCAATAATTCAAAATCTCATAAATATGGATCTAGTTAATTTTAAAAAGAAAAAATACAATAATTTTAAAATAAAAAATATTTCACTAAAATTTTAGAAATTGCAAATTTGCAAATCAAATAAAAAAAATAAAATTGTATATTTTTTTTTAAATGATAAACTAGCAACTCCCTAAGATATAACTCATAATTCAGTTTTTTTTCAGCCTTATTATGACTAGCCATGTTACCAGAAACTTAAACCCAGTTGAATAAAATGATAAACCACCACATCAATCACTCAAACTAAAAATCATAAGCAAAATTGTGAAAAAAAAAAAATTTAAAACTCAATGAGTCAAGTTGGCCATTTGGTTGTCCAACCTTCCTAAGCAGTCTCTTCCTTTTAAGCATTGAGGGGCTTCTTTTTTCCCTTTAAAAGAAAGAACAAAAAAAAAAAATCCAATAATAATTAGGTTTATTATTAGGTTTTTCTTTAAAGGGTTTCTTTTTCTGTTAAGAAAACCCAACGATAGTTAAGTTTATGGCTCTTTAGGGTTATATGAGAATGTGAGTTTGATTCTCCTTTTCCAATAAGTTTTTTTGTTATTTTTTATTTTCAATATTAGTGAGATGAATATGATTCATTTTTAGTGTCCCGTCATTTCAACTTGTCTTGACAATGAATTTTTTATATGTGATTTACGCGGAAACTCTTCTTAATAAATACTAAAACGTAATTATTTGATTTGATTCGAATTTCCAAAATATTCTTAAATCTACCCGCTTCAACTTAAACAATGATATGATGAGTACTTCCCAATCCCAATCTTTCACTAATATCCATCCCTGGACTGAAAGACAAACGGCCAATTCCAAGTCTGTTATGCAGCTAAAGTCATACATCTCAGATTTCCGAAACCAAAGTTTATATAAGCTCAGATCCACACAAATAACCTAACCATTTATTTCTGTTGTAAAAAATTGAAAGGACAGTGCGTCAGATCACTTGTCTCTTTACAGCGTTAACAGTAAAACATATATTTGGATAACGACTTCTGTGTAAGAAAACATTTCGCAGTGAAACAAACCAGACGGTAAAGAGAATTCTAATAGCTAGGGCTTTTCGAAGGTCAATGTTGATATTGCTGGTTCAGCGTTTTCCTTATCATGTCGAGTCTACTTGTGAGTTTTTCACTCGTTCACGTGGACTTGTTACAACTTCATAGTTCTACAACTTAGATTAGAATAATAAAATTAATGTTTGAGATAATTCTATATATATTTGTTAATATAAATTATGCCATAATTTAATGAAAGGTTTTTAATTTTATTTTTAAATCAAAATTGGTTATTAGTTGGTGTTTGAGATAATTTTATAAATATTTGTTAATATAAATTATGCCATAATTTGAAAGGTTTTAAATTTTATTTTTAAATTAAAATTGGTTAGTAGTTTAAAGGAAATTAAAGTTTTAAGTTTTTTTTAATTAGTTATGGCAAAAGATAAGATTTTTTTGGTCAAAAAAATATAAGATATTTTAAGATAAAGAGAAATAAAATAGTGCTAAGGTTTTTAAGTTATATATTTTAAAGAGATAACCAAATAAAAATTATCATTTACAGAAGTTTTTACACATTAAAAGTCTAGATATAAAATAGCTTGAGACATTAGAACGATTAAGAAGAGGTGGAGACATCTAAAGTCTAGATATAAAATATTTCCAAACATTAAAATGATTAAGAAGAGGTGGAGGCATCTATCTTAATGGGAATTTAAGAGAAATAAAATAGGGCGAAGGTCTTTGAGCCATAGATTTTAAAGAGATAACAAAACAAAAATGATTGCCCTTCACAAGTTCTTACACACTAAAAGCCTAGACATAAAATAGCTCCAAACATTTGAAAGATCACAAGGAGGTGGAGATATCCACTTCATTGGGCATTGGGTCAGTTGGAATGTTCGGAGCATGTCCTTTTCCATGAGTGATAACATCTTCTATTAGTGCCATGTGGTTATCCATATCCTCAAATTGCAATTGGAGCTTATCCAACATTAATAGGATTTGATAATTTGAATCATTCCTCTCAAAAAATACCTTACGCAAGAGAATTTTTAACTGTGAGTAGAGATCCACAATGTGCAAATGTTGATTTTGATGCCCTCTCTAATGGCCGATGCTAGGCACTTAGTAGCCAAGTCGCTATAACCTATTAATTTGAATGACAACCCTACTCTGCAATAATTCCTTTGTCGCCTCATGTGGAACCTGTTATACTTTAGGTGGAGTTTGCATATGAAAGAGCTTATTTAATGACTAAGCCCAAGTCTAGGCCCATGAGCCTCTAAGTGAACCCCTTCCACTGCCTCAATGATAAGACCAAGCTCTCTACCTTGTCATTCTCATCACCTACTTGAAATGAACAAAAACCAATGAAGCTTGTGACCACACACAAAAAAGACAAAGCCACTGATAAAAGCATGAACAAGTCATAATAAGATCCATGCTTAGCCCAACCTATTGCAAAATCTGACATTACCCATGAATTCATTGGCTTGCAACTAGAATAGAATCTCCCTTTGTCTCAAACCTTTGAACAACAAAGTGCAACCATATAAACCAAGCATGGAGTGACCATTGAATGAGAGGTCTTAGGCCAAGAGGGGCATGCCCCCAACCCAAGAAGCCCCTAAGAAAAGCATGATAGAGCCAACAAACCCACATGTAGAGAGAAGGACAAGACTCCTAGACCAACTCGCAAAGTGAGGAGGCAAAGAATGATCATGTGGGAGAGGGTGAAAATTGACATAATCTAACAAAAATGCTACAAATTCCATCACGAACTTGAGCACCAATACTTCATGAAGCTTCCCACACCCAATTTTCAACCCACCCAATCCACTACTATATGCACGTATTAATGAACCTCATTGCATACTAATTGACTCTAGTACCTCTAACACCATACACACTATGAACATCATGAAGTGTGGTAGGAACTTTTCCCCCAGTAATCTCTTAAGTTTACGATGGCCACATCACTCTCACTCTCATTCGCATCCCTTATCACCCATCAGGGTTTAAAGATAGAATTGTTATGATATATTTATTACTAGAAGTTATGTAAAAAGAATTAATGATAAAATTGTTATGATATTTCTAGCAAGAGTAGTAATATGCTTTTTTACCAAATATAGAGTAGATATTAACACTGGAAATAACATTAAAAGACTAAAAAATAAAATAAATATACATGTACATATATATGCAACATTTAAAAAAAATTAAAAAAAATTAAATATATTTTAAACTAAGATGTATAAAAGACCAATATATACTACGATGAATTCATTTTTCCTATGGTGAATATTGGGCATACATCCTAGGGTGAATTAATTTTACTTACACAAAATATTTGTGGAGAATTTTCTAAGGATACATCATGAACTGAATATTTATGGGAAAATATATTTGAAATGAATCCTTAGAAGAGATTTGTTTGGGCATAGATATTGTGATGAATTAATTATATCACGATAAATATTTTTTCACATTTTTTTGGGCATACATCATGTAACATATCTATGCAAATTATTATTTGTGATGAATATTCATGTTGATTAAATTCGCCAACATACATCCTGCAAGGAATATATGCAAGAATTAATTTTATTTATGGTGAATATTTGAGGTGTCATGAACATTTATCTAGTCAAGTTTATACTTTGCAGTCTACAACATTCACCAACAAGAACTCTATAGAAATTAACATTAAAGAACTATGTGGAAATATACTTCGTCACGCATAATCTAGGTGCATAAGTTCACTTTATTGATTTTATTTCTTCTTTTCTTTCTTTTTTTAATTATGAGTACTTCACCACATATGTCAAAACCTCAACCTAGAAAGGGGAGCTAAAGAAAAGCACCCTATAAATTTTTTGTGATCATATGGATTCATTAGAAAACTTAGAGAAGAAAAGGAACATAACATAAAATAGAATTATCTACAATGTTTCACAACAAATTTAAATTATTATGGTATGAAACTCAACTACAAAAAATGAAGGATATGCTACAAGAAATGGAATATATGAAACAATTAATAGTTGAAAAAAATTGCAATTGAAGAGATGAGATTAAAGAATTAAAAGAAAAGCTAAATAATAATTTGGCTCTAAGTTGTATGGAAAATAAAAAAAAGTCATCAAACTCATCAAAGAGGAAATAAGCGAGCTAATTGAGTTGAATTATGAGCATAATTAAAAAAAGTCTTAAATATTATAATTATCGGTATAAAAAGTATAAAAAATTGAGGACATACTAGCAATAGTAAAACAAGAACTAAAAAATAAGTCACAAGTTAAAGCAATTTATCTCATAAAAGCAAGAAAGTTTGGTAAAATACTTGAGCTTAAAAGGGACAAAAAACTTTTAAAATGGAGACCTCATTCTCTTGGATCAAACTAAAAGCAAATATGTGTGTGTGTGTGTGTGTGTGTGTGTGTGTGTCCTAAACATATATATCAAAATGAGTATAATGTTGCAATTTGGTTGTCATTGATGTCATCCCAAGCAACAACTAGGAAACATCTTGCTTTGGGAAATGTCTTGCTTTGGACGGAGAATGTAACAAGAAAGATTAGTTTTTTCTGCATCCAAGACCATCACCATTTTATTCTTCTCATTGTGCCAATTCTAACGGTAGGTGGCATGCCTCATAACTCCTCGATTGAGGAGATATATCTCATCAATTTTGGAAGCCCATTCTATGGTCAAGAAACCCCAAATTGAAATAGTAACGACAGCTTGATCATTGGCCAGATTTGGGATTAAAAAGGAATTAATATTAAAAACATGTTTAATAATTGCTATGTACCGTGAGTTGTCCCAACTAGTCCTCCTAAAGCAAGAAAATCCACTTTAAGTGGACCTCAAAGGGAACCTAAGTTTTTCGGTGATAATTAAATTTTGAAAATTTAAATTTTCAATGTTTGTAGGGTCAACGCCATATCTTTTAAGCATATCAGCACCCCCCTCCTGGAAGCCTCCACAAATAATACAAATATAGGAATGATATACCCTCAATAGATAGATCCTATTCACATCATTTGTTAATATTATTTGTGATTTCTGAGGCTTGAATTGTCGCACCAATCTAGAGAGTTGGGCCAAAATTTTAAATGTTTATGGGAATGAATTCTTACATGTTGTGCCTATTTTTTCATGGTAGTTATAAGGCATATATGTTCTTCTCTGAGGCCCCATCGACCCTTCATGGCAGACTAACTGGGGTAATTTGTGGTCTCTCTAAACCACAAAACTTCAGACAGACTTGTGGATCCCCTCTCATTCATTGGGAGCTTTTTGTGGAAATATTTGGACCATATCTAAAGCTTGTGTTGGCCTCTGTTCTATAACATATTGAAATCCTATATATATGCATGGCTATAACGAACTATCAACCTAATAAATGGAATTGTTTAAAAAATGGAAAGCAATGTCTAATTTCTAAGCACGTTTAAGGAGATATTTTTTGGAAAATATAAAAAAGGACTATTATAGGGTTTGAGCATGATTGAATATCATTCATTTTTATTCAAGTACTCTGATTGAGATCTGGACCCGAAGAACACTTGAAATTGTACACACTTGTGTATGTTTCTGGCTGATCTAGACAAGTCTACAAAAGTTTATATCATGTATCATAATCTTGGATCAGGTTCACCATGTAGAAAACGTCATCTAATGGAATATATATATATATATATATATATATATATATATATTATATATATAGATATATAGATAGATAGATAGTATGGTGAATATAGTGCAAGTCATAAATGTAGCATATTTAAAACAATTTTATGGAGTTTGAATTTTTGGTACGTTGATCAAAGTTTCAGAGGATATGTTCTAGTTACGTTACATTCTGATTGCAGTTAGAGTTCAAAACATTGGCTGAATTCCTTCTTAGTAGGATCTTGGAATTTTACAATGATTAAGACGATGGTTCTGTGGAAGACCGAAATGTAAATTGATGAGGATTTTAAGCTTGATCCCATTATCTATGTGTATGCCTATTTGATAGAGCCATTGTGATAAGCTTACATGGATGTAACTCTTTGTTGCCCAAGTTACCTTTGGGTTATCATGATCTATTATACTTGCCACACTGGCTCAATAAATTGTGAATCACTTCAGTTTTAGAGTTTTTGGATCGAGGAAATACATTACTACATGTAGCCACTTTACCAAAGAAAATACCAACCATTGGCAATCCCTTTTAATGGAATTAGATCACACATTATTCTACTAATGGATTTCTAGTCATTACAAATATCTAAGCGAGATTTGAAGTGTTTTCCTCTAAAACTCTAGAAGTAGACCCATGTCAAGATTACAACTCAAAGAACACACTCAGCTGACTAAAGGATTTGAAGATTTGATCATAGAGAATATTTAGATGTTGTGTGATTTGGTTGCACCTGTACAATTAGCAATGTGCTTAGTGTATAGAGGTTGGATTGAGTGCACCTATTCAGAGATCATTTGAAAACCTAAAGTGTGATGTGTTGGATTGAATTTTTTGTAAACCTATGGGGGGTTATTTCTTTTGGAGAGATTACATTTTCTTGCAGAATGTGTGTTCAAAGGAGGAGTGTTGTTGTTTGTAGTATTCATTTGATCAGGGTTTCTATTGTAGTTGCAAAGATCTAAGCTCCTAGTAGCTTTAAAGTGTATAATGTTTCGATATATTGTCATGAACCTCGTACTATTGTAGAAATACCTTATATGACTAATTGAGGGTCCTTTTCAAGTATGTCTAGTAGATGATTTTATGTGTACTAGATGTTGGTTGTGAAAGTATTGGTTGAGATATGTTGCTAGTGTTACGGTGCCTTAATTTAGGTTGTTCATAGATCATATTGGTATATGGCAGAGGATTTTCAGACCATTTTATTTTATGGCATTGCTCGAGTCCATTGTATGAGTATTGTTTAGCAAAATTATTGTGCATGACTAACCTAGTATGATAGCATTGGTATGTTCTTAGGGTTCCATGTATGAGTTGTATATATACTATTGGTGCAAAGGATTGAGAAAGTGTTGGTGGACTATTGGTTGTATGTATGAACTTTTGTTGAGACATAGCATATTGTTGTAAATGTATTGTTGATAAGCGAGGATTTGTTAGTGAGTTTTATGTATAGATTAGTATGAGAGTATGTTGATATATGTCGTTACTAGGGTTTGACACAACAGTATTGTGACAATGTATACAACAATGAACAATATAATGACAAGAAGAGGTAGTGTAGTAACAATATAACATTGGTATTGAGATTAAAGACACCAAGATTTTTTACAATAGTGGTTGGGACGTCACTAGAGTAGTGGTTATGAAATGCAGTGATAATATGTAGTGGTTGAGAAATGTGACTAATGTGATCTATATTATCCATTTACCTTCTATCTTCAAGGTGGTAGGGTGGTGTTAGGGAAGGTTGGAGTTTTTGCATGGTGTTGGAGCATCCTTTTAGTTGAAGTTGATAAATCCAAGGTGTTGGAGAAACCTTTTAGTTGGAGTTGATAAAACTAGAGGGTTGGATCCTCTTTCCAGTTGGAGCTTGGAAACCTTGGTGTTGGAGAAACCTTTTAGCTGGAGTTGATAAAACTAGGGGGTTGAAGACTCCTTCTAATTGGAGCTGGTAAACCAAGGTGTTGGAGCATCCTTTCAGTTGGAGTTGATAAATCAAGAGGTTGCATCCTCCTTCTAGTTTTTTTTAGAGAATTTCAAAAGTTAGAGCTTCCTGTTGATGTATCCTTTGAAGACCTATGTTAAAAGTGTTCGATGGCTTTTATCCTGGAATGGTTTCCTCCTAAAAAGTCTTTTGTATAATGTCTTTGATGTTGTGCATTGTTGAATGGTGTTGTTGATTTATGTTTTAGTATGATGCTAATATTATTTAATTCTCTTAAGATTAAAATATTAACTATTTGAAGTGAAATATTGATTCACTCCCCCTTAGTATTTCCAATCATTGGTATCATAGCAAGGTTCCTTCAGTTGTAGACTAACAATTAGAAGGCATATCTTAGAAGAGAAGAGATGGGAAATTTAAGGAAGAACACATCCAAATGATCAAAGGAATTCTTCGGTATTAGAGTATTCTCAAAATCTGTTACAACTAATGAAGAGAATCAATTTGGTACATCTCCTGAGTTTGATGAAACTGAATATGAAATATGGGAATCGAGAATAGGAGTCTATTTGAAAGCTCATGGATATGATGTATGGAATTTTGTTATTTCTAGAAATACATCTATTGATGAATGAATAAGGTAAAATGCAAAAGCATGGATGTCATTCTAAGCGCCCTACCAAATTCAGTGAAGGCCAAAGTGGATCAATGTTCATCAGCCAAACATCTCTTGAAAAATCTTCGAAGTCTTTAGTTAAAGAAGTATGCAGGTCAAGATGAAGATGATGGTGTTGATCATCATTAAAATAGAGCAAATATTCGGGTCAAAGAATCTGACGATGATGAAGAAGAAGAAGCATAAGTGGACATGGAGGGAGAATTGATCATCGCCTTAAGTGATCTCAACAAAGCAAGGAAGAAAAATAAAATACTTGAAGATGAAGCTATTCAAAAGAAAAAGGATCTTGATGCAACTCTAACTAGAATAAACAAGCTCAAGGATTAGCAGAAATAGAAGTTGCAGGATATTGAAAAGAAAGATCATGGCATTAATGGAGAGGAACAAGAAGTGGCTCAGTTAAGAATTAAGCTACAAGAAGAAGAAAGGCGAGAAGGTATTTTGATAAGTCTTCTCAAGGAAAATTTTGAGAACTTGAGCAAGCTTGAAGTTGATTTAAGTTAATAGGAAAGAAAACTTGAAAAAGACATTAGAGAAATTTTGAGGTAAAAAATGGGCCTAAAAAAAATTGTACAACAAAAATCAACTTTATAAGAACCGATAGGATTCAATATGATCATGTCAACTATGGGGGATGATTCACCATTTTTGGAGTAAAAAGGTAAAAGGATAAAAAAAATAAAAGATACTTTTTCAACTCGTATTTTTAACTTATCTCCTTATGATTTTACTCAAATTTTGATTGGGAGCACTCGTTGGATGCATAATTTAATTTTGCATCCAAGGATTACCCATGTTGCATACTTTAAATGGACCCTGCTACATGAAAAATAGAGGATCATTAAGTATATTAGATCGCAGGTCATATTGTGAAAATGCACTCTCTTATTGGCATTGCTTTAGAGAGGAAAGGAAAAAGTGATAAGAGATGAACATAAATTGAAATTGGAAGAGTAATAGCTCTTTATGCTCATGATTATGATTTGAAACTTCATTTTCCCATTCAGGGAATGCATCAATTGAGTGTTCAATATTGAATTGCTCAATATGCTAGCATAAGATATCTAAAAATTGAAAAATGAAAATATAAAACAAATCTGAAATCAAACAAAATAAGTGAAGGAACAACAATGGAATCAAATCATAATTTACACTATTGTTACAACTAGTCTTACAACACAATTAGGACTGACTTGAAACAATTTCCTTCTCACAAGAATTGACCATAATAATGGAATTAGAATGATCGCCAACACCAACTTATGAATTAGAGAGAGGAACAAAACTATGAATAGGAATGAGAGCTTGCTTATCATAAGAATCATAGATTAGGATGGATTATTTAGTGTTAAAATCATGAAGATGATTAGTTATTTGAAAATGAGAATTTATTGACTTTGATTTTACTTTGATCATGAAGATTTAATGTATAAAAAGATAAATCAACATCCTGAACACCAAAGTAATTATCGTAAATGGCTTCATAACATTCTCTAGAATTACCTTAATCCTAAAATGATGCATCAGGACAAGAAGGAATAATAATCAATGTCAGAAGAATGATCAATGAATGGTTCTCTAGCTTGATAGAAACTAATTGGCAGTGGATTTATATTAACTTTTCTATTTTCAGCAATAATATTAATGCGAAGAGGAGATAAATCACAATCAACAAAAAATATCAGGATAAAGAGAGAAATGTGAGTCTCAAGAAATGAATCTAAAAATATCTCTATTCACAGACTCTTATGCATTTTCTTTGTTATAAATTTTGATTCATGACCAATCGTTTGTCTACTAATGCTCTCTTGAAGACTATTGTTTGTTTTCCCTGAATTTGGCATTTGATCAACATTATCAAATTCAGAAATTTCTGCAACAGATTGCATATCATTGAAAACTTCAATTTATGCATGTATTTGTTGATCTATAATTTGATTTTCTAGATTTAATTCATAGTGATTTTCAGATTTCGTGGCAGCTAGTTCTTCAATATTATTACTAGTATCTTCTTGTGGTTGATTGGAGAATTTTCCAAGCTTTGTGATTGTATTTCATTAACATGAGAGATATTATCATGATCATCATTAACACTGTAGGAAGTGTGCACTAAATGAAGGAATTGATTATACATGGTAGAGGCAACTTCATCATGATTGGTATGCACCTCCATATTGGAATTCTCAATTATGTTAATGAAGTTGAAGAATATTGATCAAAACTTGTAATTGTTTCATATGGAATGGGAATGCAAGGAAGAGAACTAATATATTCAAACTAATCCATCAATTCAATTTCTGAAGGTTCATCTTCAAATTTGAATCTTAAACAATTTAATAGAAATGTAACGTTAAAATCTATGGAAGATTCATTTTCAAACCTTCATAAATATTCAAATTCATCACATACTTGTTCATAATCATAATCGTCAAATTAATAAAGGAACATTGTGATAAATTGATCCCAACTATGAATAGATTCAACTGGAAGAGATTGGCACCAGCCTTTGGCTTTTCCTGGGAATGTAAGAGTTAAAATCCTACATAGAATAACTTCATCAGTATCATGAAAAGTAGAATTTGAGAAATTTTGAATAAACTACAAGGCATGATCAAATGCAAAAACATTCTTCTTACCATTAAAATTTACCTTTGACAAGTGTCTTACTATTTCTAATGGAGTATTAGTAGATGCACGTCTATAGATAAAACTCCAAATTGGAAGTTTGGAAGGAGACATTGTGATTAAATAATACTTAAAATACAAAAACTCCAAAGGCAACAAATTGTCAGGCTCTCCTTCTAGCGCAAAAAATGTTGTAGGCCTGAAATTTCTTCCTCAACATCATAAGGGAGACCACCCATTCAATGCCTTAGAGTACATCCTTTTCCTTTTGAAATGGTGGTTCCAACTGGTTAAATTAGGTCCAGTTACTTTCTCTCTATCTCTACTAGCTTAAAATATCATTTTTCTTCCCAATAAAAAATAGACATCAGATCATCCCTCTTGCTGAGCTCAAGCAAGAAAGTGATCCTTAAGCTAATCTAGGGCTCAGCCAAGCCACAACTAAATTTTTCCTCTTTGATAAAAGGACTTCTAGAAATGTATCTATTAATTTATATGCAAGCTAATCCTAGAATGAAAGAAAAGGGAAAGAAATCCTAAGCCTATCTCGATTAGGAAGATGTAGATCTAACCCAACTGAGAGCAAAGTAATTAAATGATTGGGATTTTAACACTTCTTGCTTAAGATGAATATATAGCTAATGAAATTGTTCAATTAGCTAATATTATAATTGGCAAACATGATGTTCAGATATATATTAACAATGAATGATGAACTAATAACATTAGGAAGTAGTTCACATAATGCCAATGAATATTAAATCATAATTAGGTGATATATTTTAGAGTAAATACTTACTCACTCAAAAAGCTAATTTAAGTATAAGATAAAAAGAGGAAATTAGCAAGAGGTCTATGAAGCTAATGAACTATATAGATAATTCAAAAAGACCTTCATCTTTAAATTAAACAATAGTGCTCAACATGAAAGACATTTTATTGCAAACATGGCATTAAAAGGATGAAATTTGGATTAAAACTAATAGTATTTAAAACAAAAACTGATTAAACCCGGGTCTCTTGCTCTATTCCTTGGATAGATCTCCAACAATCTTTCTCAAATCATAAACTATGTTGTTAAAAGAAAGAGTTGCAATAGTGCAAGCTCTGCTGTCAATACAAAGTCTAGAATTGAAAATGACCAATCCCAATTACTCAAATCTGAGTATTCTCCTCCTACTTCTACAGCTTGAAAATTCCTTACGATAGTTCTTCAATAATTCCAAAATTTCAGAAGAGAAGGGTCTTTTTCCCTTCTACAAACTATTATTTATAATTACAAAAATGAATTCCAAAATAGGAGAGTTGTTGAAGAACAAATCTTCTCCAACAATTCTCATTGGTCCAAATTACTTTTTCCTTCTTGCTGGAGCAATTTCATTGATTTAAATCTTCTCTTCCTGATATCCTAAACTATTCTCCTATCAAAAACCAACCAAAATTAAATTAAAATAAAAAATACCAAATCTAGGAAACAAAACATCTCTAATCAAAATTCAATTAAATAAATAAATAAAAGGAAATTTGAGATTTCCATTGATTCTTGTAAAGATATTATTGGTCAAAGAGAACAATCTAATGGATATGCACTTAGGAGAGCCTATGAGCAAATGAAAATGCAAAAATTAAACTCATAAAATTAATTTTGGTTACAAATTCGAAGCTTGATTTTCTACTATATTTTATACTCGTTTAATGACCAAATCTAGTCATGCAACCACTTCATAAATATTCTCAGTGATTTTATCTATCTAACGAGCCATCATGGACCTCATTTGGCCAAGTAAAACTCAACTTATGAGCTTCCAAAGTTGAAGTGTCAAAATTGCCATAGATTTGGAAAGATTGCTTCTTATGCCAAAAATAGGAAAATTTAATTAAAAATTCTAATCCTATTTAACTGCACAATTATTAATTAATTACAATTATGAAATTATTTAATTATATAAAAATAATTTTACAAATTAGTTTATTAATAAATTAATAAAAAATAAATTATTAATTATTATGAGCCATTGTCCAGCAACATAGTTTCTAGGAGATCAGAGTTGGGAACCTTGCACGGTTTTGGGAGGATAACTGGCAACAGGAACCAAATTTGTTTAGAGAAGAACTAAACACTCTCAAAAATGACACTAACAGCAAATGTTTACTCATGGTAAGCGACTTCTGGGATCAGGTAAGGGACAATGGTAAATGGAGAATGTGGAAGAATCTTGGTTACAGTGAAGAGAGTCCTTTGAAAGCCTAGGCGGATTCCCTTGCTCTTGACTTGAGAAGATGAAGATTTCAGTGTCTACCTAGTTTGACCAACTAATATGGGGTAGAAACACCTAAGGCGCCTTTAACCTCAAAGAAACCAAACACAAGGTTCTAGGTTTTGATTATCCAAACCCTAACCAGGTTTGGAATGACCTTTGGAGGAACTCGCAATGGATGAAAACCAGTTGTTTATGTGGTTGGTTCACCAAAAGAAAATTATTACATGGGAGAATCTTCTAAAAAGGGGTTTGATGGCCCATCCAAATGTCATATATGTGGTTTACAAGAAGAAACGATGGAGCATTTACTAAACCTTTTCCCCTTCACCTCTACCTTGTGGGATTGGGCGGCCTCAGTCTTTAGGCTAACTGACAGGGATAGACTCAGCATCACCAACACGCTAAAGAATTGGAGGAAAGACTTCTCAGGTAATGAAATCATCAACAAAGCTTGGACTTTGGTTGCAAGCTTTATTATCTGGGATGTCTAGAAAGAACGCAACGACAGTATTTTCAAGAACAAAACAGGCTCAACTGTAGAATATCATTGTCCAAATTCTACGACATATCAAAGATACAGTAGGAGCCCTAATGTGGAAAATTCCTAAGAACCCCCTATGGCCCAGGAGGCACACATACTGAGGCAGTTGGGTCTACATTCTCTGGTTCCCCTAGGTGTTGTTAAGGGTGTGAGCAAAACAACTACTGGTAAAGATATCTAGTAGCCTCCCCCTCATGGTTTTTTCAAAATCAATATAGACAGGGCCTCTAAGGGAAACCCAAGGATGGCTGGATTTGGAGGTGTTATAAGAGATGAGTAGGGGAGCATAAAGGATATTTTCCACAGTCATTTGGGGATTGCCAGTCTGCCACTCATAACATGGCAGAGCTCATGGCCTTAGAACAGTGCCTGGAAATCCTAAATGAGTTAAATTTTCACAATGCCATCATTGAAACTGACTCAGAGTTGGTCATTAATGTGGCCAAGTGAATGTGTAATGGAACGACACCTGGAAAAGTGTCGAAACACTGGAGGATCTCGCAAGTTTTTCAGCGTATTCATTCCCACTTGCGAACCCTGAGAACCATCAGTTTTGTTCATGTATGAATAAAATCCAATATGTGAGCTGATCATTTGGCGAATGATGGTGTGATATGAAAGGAAAACTATATCTGGTACGACTGGGAGTCTATACCCTCTGGTAAACTAAGGGAATATTGTCATCGATAGGAGGCCAAAGACATTGAGTACTTCCAAATCATGAATAATGGGCAGGAGGTAGATTAGCAGGAGTAGGATAGAGCGGAAGTACTGGAGCCAGGACGAAGTGCCATAGTAAATCCTAACCATCGATCCTACAGTCAATGCTCATGTCATATTCAACTACGAGGGTTGAGGAGGTGATAAAAATGGTGCTAGTTGAAGGGCCGCAAACCATAGGATCTGATGGTCTTCGACATCGAATGGATATTGGGTTCCAACATGATCGGAGGTTAAGTCGAAGAGTGGACCAAAATTATTTATAGATAAAGGGTTTAATCTATATCGGATCAGTAAAGCGGGTAAGTACTACTACCCAAGTTTCTGAAGCGATAACTTGAGGACCGTCATACTAAGTGGGTGTTGATCTACGGTGTAGGATCACCATGCAACTCAATTGATCGGAGCGATTTTCAACCATCCGATTAAAGGTAAGAGCGATGGTGGATCACAGTTGATCGGAGAATTTATAAACCATCTGATTGAAGGTTAGATAGATGGTGGATATGGAGGGATAAGAATTAGGGAGATAGAGTGGCAAAAGTTGAATGAGAATAATTATAGTGAGATCAGCATTCTGAACGCTTAGGTTTATTGCCCAAGGGGCTTTTTGTGTCATGTGTGGAAGGTTTTGGGTTATGTCAACCCTATTGTTTGTTGATCATCAACGGGTTTGTCTTTTTGGGCTTTACAATTGTAAAGATGTGTACCATATGTAATCTCTGTTAGGTCAATTGAAGATTCCACTCTTACTTGAACAAAATATATATATATTAATATATATTATTAGAAATCATAAAAATTAAACTATTTATTTGAAAAAATAATTAATATTAATAAAACATGATAGGCCATGTGGGAAGTGGTTATTGGTCCTTGATTATAGACCCAAGTGGCTATGACAACTCAAAAGAGTCTCGTTGTAGTATAAGAGGAAGGCTTTATTAAACGGAGAGGAGGCATATATAAAAGAAGTTATCATGGAGAAGAGGCTTTCATGGAGAGGAGATATATATAAATATTGAGTATCAGGAGTGGACCCATATCAGAACGTTTTTAAACATGAACACTTTGCCATCACACAAAAAATGATGAGGTGAGTAAAGTATTAAGGCATTGGACAAACCATACATGAAAAAACTATCGAATATCAGAGGAAGCACATATCGTATTTTTTTAAATATTAACATTTTGACACCAAACAAAAATGTCGATGTTTGATATTCATATTGGGATTTTATTTATCAGAGCTTTTTTTTTTATTGGGATTTTTATCGAGACATTTTATCGGAGGTTTTTCATCGAGACTTTTATAAAAGATTAAGGGAGGAGGTGAGGTGAAGTGGGTTCCACTTGTAGTGAGACTCATCCTTTATAAACTATGAGCACTTGGTCATTAAAATTCTGACAAAATGAACTACAGCCACTATGCAATTTTGAGATTTCAGGCTTCGTAATTTCTTTTAAAATTAGGAATTGGAATAAATTACCAAGATTCTAAAAACACACAATTTTAATTGTTTTACAATTTGGCTGCGGTGATTTTGTAGGACCATTAGTGAAAAATGAAATAACTAGTAAAAATTAACAGGAATTAATATTTACAATCAATTACTAATTTATTTACAAAAATTAAAATAATATACATTTTGTACATTTTTTTAACCCAAGCAGTAAAAATTATCGAACTTTAGATGAAGACCATTTTCAAACCGTGTAATCAAATGAGATGAAACAAGTATCAATGGAAAGGTAGCGAAAGATGAATGCAATAAAGCAATCAAAATAGAAATCTGATGAAAATGAAAACTTAGAAAAATTGTAGGACACTTAACAAAAAGAAAATATTAAAAATGTGATTTAGCCAAAATTTTATGGAAAAGCTCCCCATTATTTGAAATAAATAAGTTAAAAATGGGGGGGTTGAGTTTTCACTACAACAGGAACCAAAGTATAGCTTTCAAGATTGAATAAATTCAATAGGACTCATTGTCTTTGTTATACACGTAAATATTTTTAGTGATGCATATTGACAAGTGGAATCATTTGTGGCAAGCCATCAGAGGCATAACATTTCTGGGGGAGAGAAGTTGTCAACATCTTGTCACTGATGCCAAAATCAATTGTGAGAATGTATCCTCTTTAGAAGCAGTGAAGAAAAGAAAGAAAGTCTCAGTATGAATGATTTTAATATACGTTGGTGAATTACATTAAATAGAAGTACAAATTTACAAGAATCCCTAGAAGCATACATGGGGAGAAAGGCATTTTATAGGAAGTCAAAGGAATGTATTTTGTTAGGGGAAGTCACCCTTTTGCATTGATTTCAAAGGGTGAAATAAATCAAGAGCGGAAGACTAGAAGTATGAAGATAAGGGAAGCCGCAGTCACAGGGGGAGCATGTGTGTTGACATTAATGCCAAAGGGGGAGATTGTTGGAATTTGGTTATCATTAATGTCAACCCAAGAAGTAGCTAGAAGAAGCATCCCTTAGGATGGATAATATGAAAAGAAATATCATTTATTTTTCATCCAAGAGCATCAAAATTTCATTACCCTCATCATTTCAATTCTAATGGTAGGTGGCATACCTCATAACTCCTCATGATTTAGGAGGTATACGCCATCGAACTTGGAGCCTCATTCTATGGTCAAGAAGCCCCAAACTAAAATACTAATGTCAATTTGATGATTGGTCATATTTGGGATTAAATATGGCATTAATATTAAAAATATGTTTGATAATCATCACAAGACTTGAGTTATCCAAAACGGTCCTCCTTCAAGTTAGAAAATACACGTTAAGTCAACCTCAAAGGGAACCTAATTTTTGGCTCCATAATTCAATTTTAAAAATTCAAATTTTTAATTTTTGTAGGGTTGAATCCATAGCTTTTGAGCATGTCCCTCCTCTCCTCCTAGAAGCCTCCACAACTAACATAAATATAGGGCTCATATTCCCTCCAAAGACATATCTTATGCACTTCATTTGCTAATATTATATGTGATTTCTGAGGCCTTGATTTGTCATGCCAATCTGGAGATTCAAGTCAAAGTGTTAAAGGTTTCTAGGAATGAATTCTTACATCTTGTGATAATTTTTTTCGCAATAGTTCTGAGACAATTCTTTTCTTGTTAAAGGCCCCATTAACCCTTCATGCTTAATACTGATTTAAATAGGTTCACAACAAATTACAGAGATAACCATAAATATAGAGATACAACAGAAATAATACTTCATTTCATTAATGTAAAATATTGAAATATGCTTACAAACAGAAATGGAGATAAACTAGGTCAAGCGATAGTAGCTTATCTCGTAGGAGAGATGTGGCGGCTACATGCCTCTGAACTGTGTTACAATGAGGCTCGAATGCCTATTTATTGTTGAGAAACAATGGAAAACCCTAAACATCAAAAAACCTAACCCTAGGAGATGAAGTGCCAAACTATGGGCCCCGTTTTGGGTAAATTGGTACATCAACTTCTCGAGGTCGTAACTTTGGAATACAATCTTCATTTGATGTGCACAATGCCTCATTAGAAAGATATAACTGAGGACTACAAGTTTGGGATGAGAAACATCGGTCCATTGACCCATGTTGCTCCTATTTTTCCTAAAAAACATCGTTTAGGGCCTCAAAACGACTCTGGAAGTTCGGGACCTTAAAAACTACTAAAAATAGTAAATTGTGCTACAATTAAGGAAACTGAAAAAATGAAAGAGACAATTGTGGGGGTCCAAGTGGGATAGGTGGGTGGACACCAACGTCCACATGGATCATTCCTTCCCCCTTAGGAAGCAATGGTCCTCAATGTGTTGACTTCTTCCATGAGATGAGGAAACTTCTGCTCAACTTGGTCCCTGGTGAGTTGTTCTGCTACCTTTGATGTGTCCAGTAATGGTGGGAAGCATAGTCGAGGGTGGTCCACATTGAACAGTCGATGCAAGCGAAGGAATGGGGGAATGTTTTACTCCAAATAATTGTTTCCCACAACCTTGGTAATGGTGTAAGGACCACATCGGATTGTTCTAGGCTTCTAATGGGCTCTTGTAAGGCATTCTTTCTGAAGATGCAACTAGACTTTGTCACCCACTTGAAACTTGTGTGGTACCTGATGTTGATCATGTCGCAACTTGTACTTGGCATTTTCCAGAATGGAGTGGCGATAGATTAGTCTGTTGGGTAGAGGTGCTCCGCAAGTCATATCAAATGAATGCTTAACCTTACATTGCAACGGTACCCCTATGGGTGAGGAGAAGATGTCCCTGACTTCTTTCATGACCGTATCCACCTACTTCTGCTATGTGGAGGAACCCTTCCCGGGGGCCATGGATGTGGCCATGATCTTCCCCTTACTTTGAGAGCGAACCAGAAAGAAAATAAATTTCCTATTCTAGGAGATGATCTTACTGCCTTTCTTAGCATAGATCAAAGAAGTGGCAGTAGGTGGGGCTACCTCTAGTATCATGTATAATGTATTACACAAAGAGATAATAACAGTGCAAGGCCTTGACTCATATACAACATGTTTCTTCCATAAGTATGGTTGGCCTAATAATACATCACAAACATCAAGTGGTGAAACATCACACAATACCTCATCCTTGAAGGGCTTGATGTTGTAAGGAAGGCGGCACTGCTAGCATACTTGGAGATCTCATCCTTGGTGAAGCCACCTATTGCTATATCGTTGCGGGTGTGGTATGATTGGTAGTCCCAGCCACTTCACGGCCTCTGTTGAAATGAGGTTCTTTTGGCTACCACTGTAGATAATGAATTACAACGGCGAACCTTTCACCCACATTTGTGAGTGGAAAAGACGCTCCCCCTCCTCTAGATCTTTAGGCTTATTCTTCTAGACCTTGGTGGTGGCAACAGTGGTGCTAGGCTCCACATCAATGGTTTTCTTCCCTTTGTCATTCCCCTTGTCAGGTTCTAACTCAAGGTCGGAACATGCATCTAATTCTAAAGCCTTCAACTCGGCCACCAGCAACTTCCTAGTCCAACACTCACTTGTGCTATGGATGGGGCTCTTATGAAACTCACACCACTTTCCTGTGTCCTTCTTTGAATTTGTGGTGTTGTTCTTTTATTTTGGCTACGACATGTTGTCTTGGGCCACCCCACCTTAGCTTTGTCCTTTGATCTTCATATTCGCAGATCCAAAGTCTTGTTTCTTTTGCTTAAACTTCTACTTGATCTTGACAGCGTATCGATATCCTGTGCCGAGTGAGGAGATGTTCAGGAACTCCATCTTGTCCTGGATGTACCTGTGTAGGAAATCGCAGTATTTGAGTACCAAATGTGGCTCAGAATCCTTGATACCCAACTTTGTGCGAAGGGTATGAAAAATATTTGTGAACTCTAGCACATCTTGGTCCCTTCCCTACCACAGCATGGTCCACTTGATGTATTTGTCCTCATTGCTCTTGACACGTTAGTATTGCCCCTTGATGGCATCCCGGAATGCATTCCAAGTGGGTGCGATTGAAAATAGTGAGCCCGTACTTTCATCCTTCTGCTCGTAGTAGGTTTCCCACCAGTCTTTGATGTGGGGGGTTTCTTTGAGAAGTGCAAAAGTGATCTTTTCCAGGCTGGAAAAATCATGAACAGAAAAATAACCTTCTAGTAGATTTAACCATTTATCTACGGCATCTGGGTCTATCTGACCCTCGAATATGGGAATTTCAAAGTTAACTTGTACCTTAAAGGGTGTGGCATTTCCAAAGTAGCTGTTGGAAGTAGATGCGTCACCCCTGGGTAGCCACTGAAGGATCTGGGAAAAGCTTTCCATCATCACATTCCTCTGTCACTCGAGGGCTTCTTCGAGCAAGGTTTTGATAGGATCTCCTACCCTCTCGTCTTTCTTTTCATCCACCATGGGAGGCCGTCAAGGTTTGTGAGGTTTTTCTTGCAAAGGTTTGACTAGTTCAAGCCCTAACTCATTATATCACGACCTCATTGGGGACATGCAAAGAAAATAGAGAAAGAGAAAATTGTTGGCTTGTTGGGGCCTGACCCAGGTTCAGAGGTGATTTAGCCAAAAAAATCCCGGTACTACTGGCCCTTTTGGCAACAGTCTATGGAGCGCGGACTGAGGTCTCACCCGAAGTAGTATGCGAGGGTGCTAGAACTAGGTTTTCGCACCCTAGAGATGTTTGATGAGTTCAAATGGTCCGTGGTTCGATCCTGCACGCAGTTGCTACGCACACTTACCAGTACCTCGCAGTGTGAGATGTTGCATTCGTTCAGTCCTACTCAGGGGTCAAATTTTGTTATTACCTAGGTCCTTACTAGTATTCCACTGTTAGTTGATAAATTTAGCCTACTTGCATGCTTTAAGTTATATGTAGCAATATAAATCATTCCTACAGGTGCGCGCAATAAATAAACAATATATTTGCAATTTGTAATAACCCAAGAATAGATACACAGAATTATGATAAAACTTCTCTTTATTATTTTATTCCTCAATTACAGACTTGACTCCACCCTGTGCACTCAGCTGCAGGGGTTTGTGCACTCACCTGCAGACTACTAGGCCTCTACGCACTCAACTGTGGAGCCTTCTCCTACTCTACGACCCAAGACACACTTAGACACTTAAACTCTTGCTCTTCACTCCTGCTTCGTTCTCTATTCCTTAGTTCCATTTTACACTTAGAGCCTCGCTCTATTTATAATCCCATGGTCCGTGGACCATGGGTAGGCTGATATTACATTACAAGACTAGGGTGGACAACCCTGTGACTCTATCATACATTTCGCACTCCACGGCCACAATTCACAGAGTCTTTACACTAAGATTAGGTCAAAACCTGGTCTTTGAGCCCCAAAACATGCCTTGGGGAGATTCCATGCCCAACAAGCCCCCAACACAAACATCGTGACTCACCCTTGAGTCACTGTGTCAACGCAGCAATCTTGGTGCGGAGTCCCTCCAGCTGTTCTTGAATTGTACTGAGGTCCAAAGCACACTGAGCTGCTGCTTACTGTATCTATTCCATCCATTGTTCTGAGACCTTTGTGCCTGGGGTGCTTCTCTGCATCAATGTGTGCATCCCCTGTATGTGCGCGAGATTTCCTTCGATGTTTGTCGTGATAGTGAAAGCCTCGTCGATCTAAGGCTAGACACGCGCTTTGAGAACTGCCTCCTTGTGTCACGTCGCATCCACCTTCTCCTTCAGTGCTTTAGCTTACTGCATCCTTGCAAGCCTCTGGGTGAGGACTACTGTCTGCGCAGTTCCTTCGACACTATCGTATTACTGTTGGAGTTCTCGCACTTCTATCTCTAAGCGCTGGATGTTGGCGTCCTCCTGCAAAGTTGTGAGGACCTCAAGTGCTTGTTCCAACATGCTGGTATAGTCAGGCACTGCACCTTTGATTTCCTCCAGTCCCGCTATGATAGTGTTAGCACGTTGTTCTCTTACTTCCAGGGGAGTGGATGGATGTACCTTTCACCGCAACTCGGCAATCTGAAGATTCAGCTCCAGCTGAACCTTTGTCGTTTCTTCCCTGACCTCATGGACTCCTGCTACTAGTCTGTGGATCCGTACCTTTGTTGGTAGATCTAATGGGATAGTTAGCTCCTGGACACTGTGGCAAGCGTTGCCTACCACCTGCACCAGCTGCTAATTTTATGACACCAATTCGTCACGCTGCAAGCCGAGTTGTTCCATGTTTATCTTTTGCTCGCTCAGGACTCGGATCATGTAGCTCTCCCTAGCACACAACTTTTCCATTATCCCATCTTGTAACAGATATAGTGTCTCACGTAGAAGGGTAGCCAGATTAAGGCCAAGGCCATTCATCATGCTAACTGAAAATATATCGGCCTCATTTGTTGTCACTAGGGCCCCTTTCAGCAACACTATTTTATTTGCCATCCATGCGCGCAGCATCTACTCTGCTGCCAAGGATCCTTCTGCGAGATGGGTTGATAGGGTACCCACCTGAGGGGGACACACCTGTAACTCCTCCAATTAAGCCTTGAGGGCCCCCAACACAGTCTGGTGCTCCTGCATAAAATCCTGAAGAGCCTCATTGATGACATCACGCACTATCTCGCTGATGTCATGGAGATCACCCTCAGTTAGGGTGATAGGGTCAATGGTCAACTTCAAGGCCTTGACCTTCTTCCTCAGTCCTACTCTCTCTACCATGTGTGGGCACTTCAACTGTGTGGATGTGGTCCCTGGGTCCACGCTCCCTTCTGTTGTTTTTGCTTCCTCTGCCTCTTGCCCCTACGAGGGTGTTTCTTGGCCCTCGTCCGCCTTCGCGGTTGCTTCCTATGCTACGGCTACTTCTGTGGCCTTTTTCTACTCGGTGGCTTTCCGCACTACTTCCCGTGCTGCCCGTACCTTAGCCGATGTTGTTTCCTTCTGCCTCTTCTCGGCCAACTGTGTGATGCATAGCTTGGCATCATCCTTCTTCTTCTATGTTGCCACCCTCTCGAGTTCTGCAAGATCTGAGGTGCGCCATTCTGGTGGCCATGCCTCAAAAAAAGCGAAAATGGCATCGTTAGTGGCTACAAAAGGTAGCTTTTTCCACTGCTTCATTGTGTCCTTGTGTGCCCTGATGTATATATTATGCATGTCAGCTTTGAATTCTGCAAAACTCTGCATACTATTGTACACCATGGGCAACAAGTGCGGCTTCCGATTGATCCACATCCAGATGTTCATCTCCATGAGCACCCAGAAGATCTTACTATCATGTATCCTTTTTGTATCCTTCATGGCCTAGAGTGAAGCATACTTCATAGCCTCTGTAAATCTCTATCAATTGTGGGGAATTAACTGTCCTCCGGCAGTTCCCCCGCTACGAGCACTATGGATAGCAACAGCCATGCATAGTGGAAGGTTTTACCCTGCTCCTTGGCTTCACGACAATTCTTCAAGAATTTTGTACAAAGGAATTTAGCCCAATTAAATTGGGCCCCCTCCACAAACTGCTTAGCTAGTATGATCACTGGTGAAGGTACCTCGTCTGCGCGGCACTTTCGCATAACTTTGCTGGCCAGGATTTGGGTTGCTACACGTACCGCCTTGTCCTTGATGTTGGAGATGGCATAGCGCCTCTTCTTCTTCTCTAGTTTGTACTTTGTCTTCATGGCCTCCGCAAGGGCCAAATCACTACCCTTCCCACCCAATATGGTCGCGGGGTCATTTCCTTTGTATGGTAGCCAGGAAATGTGATAGATTAGGTCTGTCGTGATGGGGATATGCTCCTCCAGCCATAGATACCCATCCTGTACCAAGCAGAGTAGCTGCCTGATGACGAAAATGGCTATTGGGGTGCGGTGGAAATGCAACACCCATAGCATGTTCAGTAGCCCCGCCATTTCCACTACGCGCAACCACTTTCACAGCTCTAACGTTGTCACCACCCTCACGTTGTTCTGCTTCATGAGATTCCTCGGTCTCCAGGTGAGGGAATTTCTCGTAGTCAGCGAGGTCCCAATCTTCAAAATTCATGGTTAGCACACAGGCCAAGCGCATGCCTTAAAACATAATGTTTTCTGTGAGGAGCGAGCTCTGGAGTGAACTCTTGGTTTCGTCTAGGTCCTTGGGCACTTTGGCCTTTCCCCTTCTCTTCCATTGATAGTTTTCTACACAGCAGGTTCCTCAGGAAGGCGCATATTGGAGCCATTGCTTGTTTATCCTTCTTGGACCTTGGTGTACGCGGTGATTTGGGGATCTCTGCCACAACCCTGGCACCTTCTGGAACATCCTCCAGAATTTGGGTCTACACGGCCTCACTAGCAGTTACCTCCTTTATTCCCAGTCCATCCTTAGTTGTTGTCATCGTATCTGGGATGTAATCTATCACTCACTAATTCAGGGGCTCAATCAATGCTCAGCTCACAATGCTCAGGGCTCTGCTTAATCGATCAATTCTCAAATGACCAAGTGTTGTTAGCTAAGAATCCCTTCACATTTTATAGCGCCTTTTGAATTCGAATTCGACCGTTCCCCCAATTCTGGTTCATTAATGCGTTCTTGGAAGTGGATTTTCCCAAATATTACCCATAAATCATGTCTTAAATCTATGTCACCCGCTCCATTTGGCCTCAAGTCGATCATTCCATCATGAATAGTGACATCAACAGTCACTTTCTAGCCAATTCGTGTGACAGCACAATCCCTTGTGTATGGTCGTGGACCTTGTGACTCTCTGCTTCTACGCGCATGTCCAACATTGCGCAGGTCCCAGATAGGATAGTTTATAGTCCCGCACTCCCTTCCAACTGCCTAGAGTGCTAAGACTGTCCTTCCCTTGGCTAGTTAGGTGGTTGCACCACCCATGTGGAGCACCATCCTATCCTCCATCACAATTCTTGGAGAATCTCTACCTTCTATGGTTGCGCACTTCCCCATTTGCAATGCGCTACCCTAGTAACTACTATTAGTAATATGCGGTCCAAGCCAAGGCATCAGACTAACCAATTTACGGCAATAGTTCCCAAACTTGTCAGTATGACTGTACGCACCTTGCCTTATCATCCTAGTTTTCCCGGCAAGAAACTCTTCCTTTATCTTGTCTTCCAGCTTCTTGACCTCTGCGTCCATCAAAGTACTTTTCTCCCTTAATTGTACCCTTTATTTTTCAAGTTCGCAGAGTCTAAGGTTTCTCTGTTGGATTTCTTCCTCAAGTCTCATGTGTTATGTCTCTTATGGCTATGTGATTCCTTCTTTCCAGGCTTCGCGAACCGTCATATCTACAGGTGCTACCATGCGGACTAGGCTTTGCATGTTCCATAGAGATTACAACATCTACTTCATACTCCAGCTTTGGAAGTGTCCACGTGGCCAAGTTTTTGCACATGGTCCTATAAGCCCATAGAACCACTGGTATGCGCAGATCCTAGTAAGTATGTCTCACATGGTCGACCGCATCCAGTACTTCACATACTTTGTCAAAGTCTTCCATGCGGATAATCTATGGCACAATTGGTCTTATCCTACTTCATTGTTCACGCCATCTTCTTTCCTGCTCCTGCTTTTTGGTCATGTTTCCTATCATGAGGACAATGTACATTGGTGCAAGTTGCATACCATACACCTGTATCCATCTGGAGATGTGGGCGCGCAGGCTATTGTCCAACTTTTCAGCATTTAGCTCTCCATCATATATAGGCAAGTCAAACTTAACATCTAGCTTAATCAAATATGCTTTATTATTATGCACAGGGCTATTAGGAGGTGTGAGAAAGATTTCCTCTTTCCCTTTTCCTTTTGAGTGGTCATGGGAATGAGATTCATCTTCTTCTTTACCTTGTTTAGAACCTGATGAATCTTTATCCTTATGCTTTCTAAAATCCCTATACATTTCTTCTACCATAGACTTTATAGCTAGGAAACTCTCTATGAATTGAGGGTCTGGCCCCATAGAACCTCCCCTTGACATTGTCTTCCGAGGATAGACTCTCCCAATTTCAGGATTAGTTTCAACCAACTCTCCTCCTAATTTGAGCTTTGATCTAGTAAGCATTCAACAGCTAAACCGACACAAGCTTGTCTAACCTTACAACCTAGAGCTCTAATACCACTTGATCTGATAATCACCCTATGAGTGACCTCAATTAAGATTTATTAAATAAAGTTATTACATACTCATATGTTGGTGTGTGTGTCTATGTTATTTAAGCAATGGATCGATCAGATTGCAAATACACAGACACTTGAAATGGAAAATAGCAGAGAAACACAATAAGAAAATACAAGAGCACAAAAATTTAATAAGGAGTTTACCCTATCCTTCCAAGACTACATCTTCGGTCCAGCTTTCAGTGGTGGCGTTCTTTTATTGTCTCTTGAAGCAGAGAATTATAATGCAGGAGCTCAATGTGAGTCTCCTGAAACAAAATTTGTTTGGTAGGGTGGTTCTTGGATTCCCCAAGCCACTAGAGTACACAGACTCTTTTCCTTACCAGCTTTGTGACTTTCTAGTCTATAATGGAGAGAGCCCAATGTGGTGCTTAGTCTGGACAGATCCTCTCTAGGATGGCTTGAATCCCTCAAGCTCTCTAGTGCTCGATGCTGCGTTCAGTCAACTCGACCCTTTGTCTTTCGTTCTGTTGTTGCTTCACTGTCTTTCTTCTCTCTGTTTTTCCTTTCTGTGTTCCATCCTCCTCTCGGGGTTCTGGTGGTTGTCTTTCTGCTTTTCCTGTGCATGGCTTTAAGGCCATTTATACCCATGGCTTTTCGATTCCTCTTCTACTTCCCGTCAGATCGCCTGCTATAGCTTCACTTGGAGTTCCTTTTCAGTGTCATCATCAGGCTCACAGGGAGTGGCCACATGTCCTCCTGCAGCTGTGCCAATTCGCTTCGTTAGTTCGGTTTTTCCGTTACGTCGTGGAATGAGTCTTCTGCCACCTTGGCAGTCAAATCAGATGTCAAATCTTTACAAACATGGATTAATCCCCCGTCGATTCCTCTTTCTCCATCGAGCGTGATCTTAGTTGTTAGGTATGGGGCCTCCAGATCTCGACACCGTTTGCTCGTCCTACGCGGTTGACTAGCTCGATCGTTAACGCGCGATGAGCTGTGTTTTTCTCTCTCCTTCGCTTGCCATGTGTCGACCATTGAGTGGAATAGCTCCTTTTCCTTTGAAACAGCTTACCACCCATGGATGCCCCCGATCAATACCGCTGGTTTTTGGAGCAGGTCCCGCCTTTAGCACTTTAGCCTTATCCCACAGTTTCTCGGATCTCATGTGACCGTGCGCTTAGGCCTTCTCTAATTTGGGGTTTTCCCCCAACGATGCGTGCGCTAAATTCGCCTCCCACGCAGTCTCCATGGGCCTCGGTCAGCATGTTTTGACCGAGGTCCTCGTCGTTCCACGTTGGCTGCCATTGCCACTGGTTTAGAGGTGTTTTTGAACGCTGTTGTAAATTCTTTGAATTCTGTCTCAACCTGGTACACTCATGGCTCCATTTAATTATTCTTTATGGATCCAATTCAGATCATGGAGGAAAACTCAAAGAAATTTATTAATAATAGAAGAGAGGACTACAACCCAACTGTCTGATCCAGCATCATCCTCCTAGCATCAAAGCCCTCTTCACATCATGAAAAGCAAGATCACCCAACAATACAATGTTCCTTCTCAAAGATAAACCAACAACACTTCCTTACAAATTACAAAATTCCAGCCTTTAGATCTCTCAGATGAAGGATCCATTTATAGATGTCTTGCAAGGGTGTGAGTCAGCTCTAGGTTTTTTATTAGTGTCATTCCATTGATAGTTATTGGTTCCACTTGGAGATTTCATTGATCTCTTACTCATCCCTGGGTGAATTCAGAGAGGCAAGTGTCATAGGAGAGGTTTCTAAAAGATTACATGAGGATCCACTTAGCAAACTGTCTCAACCATTTGTCCATTCTCGCTCATCACACCTTACAGAAGGCCTCTTCAGTATGCATCATGCCTGGCTAGTGTAGGAGCTAGTATGCATCGCACCTTGATAGTGGAGCAGTTATTATGGTCCAGTTTTGGCTAGTTTTGAGTAGTTTTTCAGGTGGAACTTCTAGGAAATGATGTAATCAGTTGACCATGATCCTTTAGGGTATGAAACAACACTTTTAGGGGTTGAAGAGCCCTTTGTTTATCGACATATTTGATTGGGGTTGAAGTGCCCAAATATGTCTATAACAGGCGGCTGGCATTTAAGGCGAAATTTATGTGTCAGATCCTTGAAAATCTGCTGCCAATCCAGCATTAATGAACTGAATGTGGGGGGAACGGTTGGATTTGAATTCAAAATTCCCTATAAATTATAGGTGGCTTCCCAGTGAAAAACACTTGGCATTTTGAGAATTGAGTTGTTAAGCTCTCAGGTGCACATGAACCAAGATTTCTTCAAGGCTCTGACAGCGAGTTTGTGTTTGAGCAGTTACCAAAGACAACAAGAGCATTGTTGAATAGTGTCATGTCGGCACCCACAGAAGCTATAGATACCGAAGCAGTGACAATAAAGAAGTCGGTCCCTGAAATTGTTATGGAGGCAGAAGAAGTTGCTCTAGAGGTTGTCGAAGTATTAGCGAAATTCCCCAAATCACCAAGGACACCGAGACCAAAGCCAAACCCAACCAAGGAGAGCTCGAAGGATAAGAAGGGCAAGCAGTATGCAATACCGATGCATGCATCACCAAGAAGAAACCCACCAAAGGACAAGCCCACTAAACAAGAAAAGGGCAAAGCCATCAATCAAGAGTCGGAGGAGGAAGAAATCAAAGACATTTCGATGGATGATGAGGACGTGGGAATAGACGTGGAGGAAGTTTAAGTCCAAGGGTTTTGACCCTATCACTCGGTTGCCTGAGTACATCCCTCCGTGCAAGGGCAAGACCAAGGTGCCAAAAGATATCGATGAGAACAAGGTCCCCTTGAAAACCCATCTGATGTCGGATGAGATTCTCTTCGAAGAACCATGCTTGGGGTGGGTTCCTTTGTTAAAGCTCAAAGACTAGGACTTAGCTGACCATGAGAAGTTCCCACATTTGGCAACCAAGCAGCTAATGCACCGCATTATTGAAACAACCACCGGGATGACCACATTAGAGCCACGGAAGTGGCTTAAAGGAGTAGACAAGGAAGGTCTGCTCAACATGCTATGGGTGCCACACTACAACTGCACCCCCATTACAGTCTTGGTCGTCAAGCAGCTACTATGCTTGGTGCATGATGGGTGTTTGTGGCTATAGGAGCCAATACCCATCACTGACAGATTGATCCACAGGATCACGTGGTTTCCCTACACAACAAAAAATCCGGCTATGATGTTTGGCGAAAAAGCTGGTGAGAAGGCCCTTGCAAAGGCCATGAAGGAGAAATTTAAGCTTATGAAGAAGTCGTGTGGATATGCCATCTCAAGCTTCAGTGACCCTACTGTAAAGGTGGCTACGTAGATTTTGGTAGGGAAGGTGATGAGGAAGTGTCACATCAATGAGGTGTCGACGCTTGTCATCGCGCTAGTAGCCTAGTGCACCAAAGGAGTCTAGTTCAATTGGATGCACTATCTCTAAAGTGAGTTCCTTGCAAACTATTGTAAGCCACAGGAGCTCAGCAAGACATTCCACTGCGTGTGGCTCTTGCTGTCTATTGTGTTGGTAAAATGGGAGTTGCTAAAGGATAGTCAATTCCCTTCGATCACGCCAAACCTACTAGAAGCAGCGATGTATGCTTCGTTGTGGGCAACCAAGGATGTGCAGCGCATCAAGGACAGCAAGATGTTCTGGATCTTGATGGAGATGAACATCCACATGGCCATCAATTGCAAATCGCTATTGTTGCCTACATTGTTTTCCAACCTGCAGGACTACGTGGAATTTAAGTCTGATTTTCACCATGTGTACATCAGACCACAGAAGGACCCTGTGCAGACGTGGCATGACTTACCTTACCTAGCAATGGATGATGCCATTGATGTAGTACTTGATCGTTGGCCAACAGAATGGCGTACTACAACAGACTTGGCGTGGGAGGGAGCAAGTCTGCTGCACAGCGCAAGAAGGAGGAGGCCAATCTCAATATGATGCAGCTAGTCGAAAAGAGAAAGAAGGTGGCCACTGACAAGGCCCACGCAGAGCGCGATTCTGCTCAGCAAACAAAGAAGCAAACAGGTGGAACATATTGTGACTCTGACAAAGGCAAGAGGTCACCTTCACCCGAGACAGAGGAAGAGACTGAAAACCAAACAGAGCAACACGATGCGGACCCACAGGCAACTTTCTTCCGCATCAAACGTCCAAGGTAGCAAGAGAAAGGAGGGTCCACAAAGAAATCCAAGGCCACTAAGACATCGTTGGAACCAATCACACTCGCAGAGGGTAATTTTCATGACATCGGCAACACGGTGCGAGATGTCACTTTGGAGGCCCTACAACAGTTTGAGCCGCAACAACAACTAATATTGGGGTCTATCCAGACAAGTCTGGAGGAGCTACAGACCTGCACGTCACAGGATGGCACAGTGTCCACCAACCTTGCCATCGACACTTTAGAAGCTACCAAGATGTTGCAAGCAAAGGTCTCCAGTGTGATAATGTTGCATGATGGAGCACTGAACACAGAGAATGAAGCTGAAAGGACCACTATCAGTGCCCTCAAAGGAGTAGGGTTGAATCTAGAAACGCTCCCTGGTGAGGCACTCCACCTATTGCAGGATGGAGTGATTGTGGAGTTAAGGGCCTGTGAGCACCACACCCTACAGGTAATCAGCAAGCAGCGAATTAGCAATGAGCAGATGGCACTACAACGAGACTCTGCCATCGTCGCCATGACCGAGGTAACTGACCAAAAAAAGTGTATAATTCAGGTCGTGGAGGAGGCATGCCGAATGACCCCATAGTTGGCCATTCCTGAGGAAGAACCAATCGAGGTGTATGTCTGCAAGCTGGCTACAGGGGTGCGTGATGCTCGCATAGATATGGCAAGGGTTTAGCTAGAGTTGAACCTTCATATTATCAAATTACAATTGAGGGCCCAACCTTCAACCCCGACTAGAAGTAAAGGAGCAACATGCAACTATTGTCATAGAGGCAATAGCAGCGGTTCACAGTGCAGTAGCAGACTGCATACAACTTTTAGAGCACTCATTCGAGGTCCTGATGAGCCTGCAGGAGGACCCTAATGTACAACAACTAGAGACATAAGCACGAGAACTACAGTAGCTCTATGATGAGGTCAAAGGCATAGCGCGAACTGTCGCGCTCACAAAGAGACTAGAAAAACTGCAGGAGGCCAAGCAGCTGAAAGAATAGGGGGATGCAGCACAGCACAAGGAAGCAGTGCTGAAGGCACGACTAAAGCTCTGGCTAGATGAGGATTATGCAGTTACGGCCTCTATTGAAGGAAAACTTAAGACTCTACAAGCAACTCAGTAAAAGCTTCATGCCGACAGTTCAGGAGTAGCGACTGAGCAGATGGTTGAAGAAGCAAAGTAGGCAGCTGCATAGTGCACTTCCGAGGTTGCGGTCATATAGGTTGAGCTGGGAGGTCTTCACACTAAGATCTTTGTGCCCGCAGAATGACTGAAGGGTGAGTCACGATGTTTGTGTTGGGGGCCTGTTGGGAACAGAATCCCCCAAGGACAGTTTTGGGGCTAAACGCCCATGTTTTGGGTCAAATTTTGTAATAAAGCTGCAAAGTATCCACATTTTGTGGTTGCGGAGCGCGAAGGTGTCATGAGTCATAAAGGGTTGTCCACCCTTACTTTGTAAAGTGTAAAGTCAGCTGTAAAGATCTACCCATGGTCTATGGACCATGGGATTGTATAAAAAGAGCTAAGCAAGTAAGCTCTAAGTAGCTTTATAAGTAAGAAGTCTTAAGCGATAAGGTGGAAGTCCTTAGAGAAGTCTAAGTTTCAGGTCGTAAAGTAGGTATAGGATCTGCAGCTGGGTGCACAGAGGCCTAGGGTGGAAGTCCATAGCTGAGTGCATAGACCCCTATAGTTGTGTGCACAAGGCTAATAGAGTCTATAATCATTTGAAGATATCAATAAAGAGAAGCATTCTACAAATTATGTGTCTTTTTTTCTTGTTAATTCATCTTGTCATATTGTGTATGGGTTTCATTTACAATTCTTATGTGATGCATGAATATATGTAATTACGTTGGTTAATTGAATGCAAGTAAGAATATCTGTTTATGTGGTGCTAACTGTGATTGTTTAGTAAGATAAATAAAACACTTAAATATAACTTGGGAAATCGTGCAATATGTTGTTATAGCAGCGCAAAAGTACCTGAATTGTAGGATAGGGTTGTACAAATGCCAATCGTACTCCTTTACGGAGGTACTGAAGAGCGAAATAAAGGGCTAAACTGACAAAGCCTAGAACTTAACGACCTTCATGAAAGTAGGAACAGAGGGTACAAACCAACATCACAACCATCTCAGGGTGTGGAAACATGGTTCAAACACCCCGCCATACTGCTTCGGGTGAGACTTTGTTCCACGCTTTGAAGGATGATGCCGAAAGGGCCAGTAGTGTAGGGATTTCTTTGGCTAACTAACGTTGAACCTAGGTCAGGCCCCACGCACCCAACACATTGTGCATTCATGTGAGCACTGTTGTGATCTTATTAAAGGCATGTTCCATCATTTTGATCCAGACCATCTTGACCGGAAACTGTTACAGCAACGGAGGGCTCCGCATGAATCCATTATTGATTTTTGGCAGCACTTCCCTGACTTATAGTTTCAAGCTCCAAAGATCCAAATGAAGTTCGCTTATATTTGGGACTGGTTTGAGTATTGTCTTAAGAAATCTGCCCGTCCCAAGAGAAAGCTTGATGTCAAGCCTCGCTCAACCTTCTTCATTGACGGAACTACACAACCACATGTGGGAGCAGGCACTATCTCAACGGACTATCCGCCTCCCTCTTATTCAACAGTTCCACCATTGTTCAGTGATGTTGAGGATCATGTTCGCACATCTATTCATCCTTCACACCCTTCCAACATCACTCCACTTAATTTTCATGTAGAGTTGGTTGTTATTCCTTCGAGTTCCCATATACATTCTTTTCTTCGACCTCCATCTTCGCACCCATATGTTCTTCGAGATGATGATGTCTTATGTTCATCCATTCCAGACACTTCACTTGCTGTGAACAAGGAATGACCCATTGACGGAGGTGATGTTGCACAACCAACATAGGTTGTCATTCATGAAGAGTATGATTGGGAGCTTGAACATCAACACTTGGCGAAGGATGACTCCCTTACATCTGAGCCCCCTCCGTTCCTTCCTAGCTTCTTTGGTGAACCTGACATCCATGATTTTGTATGTGTGTCTTCATCTATGAATGCACCCATTGTTGATCACTCACAGGACTCATCGGATGCCAGTCCATGATTCAACAATGGAGAGGATAAGTTATTCATTGAACATCCACTTGATCCTTCATTTGTCTTTTATGGAAATAAAGAGGATGAATTTGTTCACTTTTCATCTACCCCTCTATTTGATTCATTTGAGCATGAGAATGTCGAAGAATTCATTGATTTTTCTGATCATGGCAGTCGTGATCCATTTGCTTCCATTTTCTATCATGATCATGAATCTATCACAGTTGATCTTTTGAAGCGACCGGTTTATGATGATCTACCTGATGATGAAGTTGAGACACCCAAGACTATCGAGGCACTTCAGCCCAAGTTGATGGTTATGTCAAGTCCTCACTCTCTTGGGGTTAGTATCACTTCTGATCATGAATCTATTCAATCACCCAAGGCTCCTCATCACTCTTCTTTATGCATTGAAGATCCATCTCACACATAGATCACACTTCCTCCACTCGAATTGCATGATCCCATTTCTCATGCATTGGAGGAGTCTTACATTGCAAGCACTCGTGCGCAACGCAAGTTATCTTTGTTTCTTTTGTTTGTTTAGATGTCTCAGTCAAGAGTGTGCTTTTGCTTCAAAGTTGTACATAGTGTCACACAACACCAGGATAAATCCATGGACTATCTGTCATGCACATGCACTCACTTATGTCCCGTGGGAAATTTGAAACACAAAGCGTGGTTGTCTTCACTGTCATATATTTCTTGTATGTTGGTCCGTACAAATGGGTTACTCGTGGACCAAGCTTTCACCCACATGGTTCTACCAATGCACCGATTGCTGCATTGGAAGCATCACTTCATGTGATCAGGCCCATGCACTATTAGTATAGGAGTAGGAGTAGTGTTTGCTTTCAATTGTTTGCTTGCATGCTTGTTTGCTTACATGTTTTGCTTGCTTGTTTGTGTGCTTTCTTGTTTTCTTATTTGTTTTGCTTTCAGTTTTACTTCTAATCTTGCTTTTCTTTTTTGTTTGTTTCGTTTTTTCGTAGGTTAGCTTGCATGAAACCATGTGTGACTCATGAAACGAGATGGGTAAAGTACAAGAGGCTTTGTACAGCTATCGCCACTTTGTTATCTGTAATTTTACCTCTGTATCATGAACTTGTTACTCGTAGTCCATGATATGTTGAAGGAAAATACATATTGTTCGAAGTGAACCTTGGTGTAAACACAATTTTTGCATGCTAACTAGTTTCACCTTCTCTAGTTGATTGTTTTTGGGTTAACCTTTGTCAGCTCAGTCAAGTAGAGTAAGGTGAAGGAAAAAAAACCTTAACATGCATGTCAGAGATATAACAAACTACTTATTTGCTGAAACAACCTCCTCTACTCTCAATAATTTGGGATCCCTCTTCCACCTCTGAAATGAATTAGTGTTATGCACAGTAAAACTTCAAAAAAAAAAAATGAAAAAATGAAAAGTTGAAAAATTCAAAATGAAAATTGAATAAGGCAAAAGAAGAGAAAGGATTCCTGTGCAGGGAGGTGATGCAAGTAACTATGATAGGGTACTGACCAAGCTCACTAGCAGCAGAGCCATGCTTGTGTTCCTATGTGACTCCACCGGGGTACTATCTTGGCCTGCTGGCAGTGGAGCAACACCAGAGATGAAACTAAGAATTTGATGACTATACTGTTTGTGCACCTATATACCCCTCAACCCTAATTGAAACAAATGTGTTTCCTTGGTTTGGAATATGTGTCAATCGACCCAGGTCTTAGTAGATGCTACATATTACAATCAAGTTAGTGTGAAACCAAGATGAGCTAAGAACTGAACAATACTTCCAGAGGTGTTAGACTTGCTTTTCACGAACAAGGTCTATGCAGAGAGTTGGAGTTCTACCAGTGTGTCGCCAAGTGTTGTAGCGGCTACAACCACCCTCCCTACCAAACTTACACAACACTTTGTCTTGCTTCGTCAATTACTCAAGCTTCAGTGCTTTCCTTGCACAAAGGCAGCCTGTCGAACACAATCAATCCATTCCCCTCAGAGGTTGCTTACCTGGACTTGGTCCAACTACAAGCTGAGCAGCTTCACCTTGAAAATTGTGCATTCCTTGAGGGCAACCAACCTTTCCCTCTAAGAATTATGTAATCCTCTCTGACAGCTTTCTGATCTACAAGATTGCGAAATCCTGCCAGCCAACCCTCCCAACAGGAGTTGCACAATTTCTCCCGTCAATAGGCAGTTCAACCGAGGAATTGTGAAAATCTTGGTAGCAGTCAGCTGTTGGGCCCAGAAATTGCACAATCCCCTTGGCCAGTCAACTCAGCTTACAGTCAGGAATGAGCATTTTTCCCAAGCAGTTCAGCATTGACATGCATGGACAGTCTAGTTGACCAATTCCACATAGGACCGAGGAAACTTGACTTGTAACCATGCATCACTTGATCTTCCCAGAATAGAAAGAGGAAACATGCAAAATTTATCCCATCATTCAAGGAGCTATTTTTAGCAACTGGTAGTTACATGCAAATTTGTTTTATAAGTTTCCCTCCAAGTATCAATTTTTCCTAGATTTTTGGCATGCACGTCTTGAGACCAAACTTATTGATTTGATGCATCAGAGCTCATTCATTCACATCGATCTTGGATCTCTGACATCTCACAGCACATCTAGGTCTCCTCAATACATCCGGCTCAGCTATTCACAGGTAAGTGGCCTCAACTTGTATTTTTCAACATTTTTGTCTCTTTTTGTGTATTCGCTTGTGTGAGTGTTGTTTGATTGATTTCTTTGAACGCGTGATGTCATTTACATATATTCTAGCTTGTCCTAGATCTGTTTCAATTTTCATTCCTATCTCACTATTGTCACATGCATGAAACTATTTTGCATGGACATTCATCCAACTGGTGAACAGCCTCACCCACATGCATGTTGATCTGCTTGCTCAATCTTCCATTCATGTTTTGCATGCATTTTTTATCACTTCTTCTATCACTTAGTGTCGCCATGCATTTCATCGACTTACTTGCTTCACTTGCCCATCTGCGATTCGCGCCAACCTTGGCCCGATCTCTGCCTTCACTAAGGCTGCATTGCACGATCTGGAGAAGGAAGGCTCACCTTCATCTCTAGATTTGTGCAATCTAGCCTAGAACTAGACTCCAAGACTGAATTGTGCATTTCTGGAGGTTAATGGCTGCTTGGCCCAAACATTTGCGCAAACTTATCACTGGGCCAATAGTATTTCCTAGCTGGAATCACGCATTCCACAATCCCAGTAGCCAATTTCCCAACTAGATTGCACATTCTACAGTTCCAACGGTAAGTTAGTCTCCCAGTAGCCCAGACTATGCCTTGTGTAGTCTTGGCAGTCAGTCTCCCGACCTCCCGGCTGAAATTGCGCAACCTTCATGATCATTCACCTAGGTATGTTGCAGGTCAGTTCTCATGTTCATTTTAGTTTTCGAGTGACAGATTTCTTGCTATGAGTGTTTCCATGTCTCTAGGCATCACAGATGTTCATTTTCCTCTCAGAAGTATAGGTACAATGGTTTCCAAGAGAGTAGAGATGAAGACACAGTTTAGAGCACGCTTGGGGATGAAGTCGATCAAATGTCCTTGGGCTTACCTACTCATGAAGACATCAAGTTGTTCATGGACAAGGACATCAAACAATAACATCACAGTGAGCAGCATCATGAACAACAGTTGAGGGCAGCATACTGAATGCAACGAATGCAAGAGGAAGATTGTTGACAACATAGAGGCCAAGCAAAGTTGCAAGATCAAGCAGATCCACTGATAATGAAAGCAAATTTGGAGAGTCAAGCTATGAAGGGATGGCGCGACATGAAGATCACGTGAAGACAGAAGATGGAACAAAGAAGGAGTTGCATGTGATGAAGTAGCAAATCAAGAAGAACATGAAGCTGTATAGACAATCGAATGAGTTGCAGCAGGAATAGGAACAGCAGTGGGTGCAACATGCAATCACAAATGGAACTACGCTAGTACGAGTTAAGGATCTATCCCAGAATCTAACACAGAGAAAACATAGTGAGCAATGTTGTTGATCGCATGTAAGGGATCCAGAAGCATGCATGTTGTTGAGCACACACATGCAATCCAACCCATTCAACACACTCACCAAGGCGTAGACAAGAAGCAAGTACAACTGGGGCTGAACATGTACTTCGGCAAGTTGATGCGCATGACCACCAGCACACACTTGAAGATCAGCATGGACACTATGCATCAGTGTGTTTCCAGTTCAACCATACCCAAGAAGACCATGCACATGTTAGTAGATGAGTTGGATGAATGGGTTGAACCAATGCATCGGTTGCAATGAAGGCAAGAGTTCGCTTCAGCAAGATGTCACCATGAGGTGCATGCACACCATCACGGTTGACCAAGCTTGGCATCAGCTCCCCACCTTCACCATCACAAGCATGTCAAAGAGTTGGTCTCATCACAGTGGACCGAGTGTCAGTGATGTCTTGCAAGGCTTGCACAAGCCATGTTGTCTCACATGAGTACATGTGCATCGTAATGTTGAGTCATGTAAAGTGTAAGTTGAGTGTCAACAATTGGATGTAACAGTCATAGAGTAGGTGAAGAGTCATGAGGGTAGGTGAACTATCACAAAGGGGAATTTCAAGGGTCACCCCACCCTTTACTATAAATAGTCCCTCATAACTCATTGTATAGGCTTTTGGTAAGCCAAGCATCTACTAAGACTATCTTGAAGAATGCTTGGACAGTATTGTAACGCACCTTGTCTTCTCCACTGCACGGAGCTAGTATATCTCTTTGGAGGAGGAGCCACATGTGGCTGTAACATTCCACTGATGGGGCTAGCAGTTTTACATGGTGTATTGTATGATTGTGACTTACACTTCTTTTATAATAAGAGCCAACACTTTTTCATGCATATGTTGTTATTGTAGTTGGACTGTTCCGGTTGCCTTAATGATATATGTTGTTTAACTTACGTACTTGTGTATGAACTGATTTGTATGCAATTATATGAATCTTGTTGTTAATGTGTTGCATATGGTATTAATGTTGTCACCATCCGTGTCGACTGCTTTACCGGACATCAAATAGACCTTTCTCATGAACCTTATTATACCAACTATCACACTCATCTCGGACTGATCCATGAGTGTTGTTCGTGTTATCTTACCTTGTATGTTGTGACTACCACATACGTGTCAACTGCTTTGTCAGAAGTTGTGCATGTCCTTTGTGTTTTGTGTTTCTAGCCGAGTTAGGACTGGTCCCTTTCAACCTAGAACTCACCTTCACCTTCCTCTCCCTTTGAAGTGTTGGAACCTCTCATACTCATTCCTTGACTCACTGCATCAGTCACACCCTTGCTACTGACAGAGTTATATTACTTGCCTTTTTGCAACATCGCGGTCAAGGAATTACCTTACGACCCACTGCTAAGACTCCTACACCAAATGGTCTCAGGTCTAATTGGGACTTTTTGTTGAAAATTGGCAACAAAAAGTTACTAAAAATAGAAGTTCTAAAAATAGCACTGCTAAAAATAGTAGTTTGGGTATCAGTGCTGGATTGGGAAACAAGGAATGAAAAATGTAAGTGCTAAAAATAAGAGTTTTATTTTTAACAGTTCAGGCTAGATTCCTATTTTTAGGCAATCCATGGTCTAAAATAGGAAGTCTAATTTGAATTTGATATTAACAACAGTTTGTAAATTAATTAATTAATTCATTTTGAGCTAATTAGTTAAGGAATTATGAATTTGAAGTCTATGTGAGGACATGCAACAGTGTCTCCATTGATTAAGGAAGTTATCCCTTGATTAAAGGAGATAAGGATGAGTTATAATTTGAGTTGTAATTAGTTGGCTCAGTTAACTAAGTCAAGTCCCGTTAGATTAATTTAACAAGTTGTTAAATTAATGAGATTTAGTTTTTTAATGCTTGCATGAATGTAACAACTGGTATTTTCAGATAACTGAATATTATAGCTTAAATAACTCATGCATGTCAGTTCTGTCAAACACCCAGTTGAGATCAGAGAAGGGACAATGTACTATTAGTTGGATGAATATTTTTCCTATAAAGGAAGCTCATCCATGATGAGGATTTATCCCCTTCAAGTTTGTGCAATTAGATCAGAGGTTAGTGAGTGTGTGAAGAGGCGAATTCCCATAGGTGGCAGCACTCGACCCCAAGGAAAATACACAAGGAAATAGGAGGCTTGGAGGGCAGAGGAGAAGGTTTGTGAGAAGCCTTTGACTGTCTATGAGCAGCAGAGGGATTGTACTGACAGCTCGATAGCTTCCGAGCTAAGGCTTTGTGTAATTCGGACTATATTTCCACTTGTATGATAATACAGAGATGGGGTTTTAGGCAAGTGCTTTCCCCGGGTAAATTATTTTGTGTTATGTGTGATTGATTCCTTCTTATCAGTTATATGTGTTCTTATTGATGTTGCTCATGGTTGATTAAGCTTCCACTAAATTGTTTATAGAATTAGATCAAGTGTTTTTCGTTAGTACATTGCATTACCAAGTGATCTACAGGTGGGAAATTTCTACATGGTATCGGAGCTAGCTGATTTGTAGAAAAAGTTCTACATGTTATCAGAGCGAGCTGATTTGTAGAAAAATTCTACAAAATTCTACACTTCTTACCGGGGAGATCCCCTTGACATGTTGGTGGGTCCAGCACCATCAACACCATGCCAGTTAGGATGTCATAAGATCCTAAGGGTAGCACATTCAAATTTATACTAATTCGTTGACCTGTGATTTCAATGGGATAATTTTCTACTTTAGCTACCACCCTTCTTTTGGCCCTTGTAGCCAAATGTACCAACCAGGGATGTTTAAATTTAAGATTTTGTAAATGAAATTTTTATGTTAGCTTGGGACTGATATAACTTAAGCTTTCCCCTAGATCAATCAAAATGGATACAACATGGTTAAATAGTTTACCTTCAAACTTGATCATAGTAGGTTGATATTCTGCTTGGTGATCATCCAAGGTAGCATTGATTTTAGGTATGCTCCTATCCACCTCGCCAACTGTAGAAGCTTCTTGAATATTGGTATTTTGATCCACTCTGGTGTGATGGGGATAATTTTGGTAGTAATGGGGATCTCCACAACCCCACCACTATAATGGGGGTCGTTGTGATTAATTTTTCTCTCATTTACTTGAAACTTCTACTTGTTTAGGTTCACTCTATAATCTAGATTTTGTTGATTTTTCCAAAGAACTTTGTTTTGCTAATTTTTGTGTGGATTTCTGGAATTTCCATTCTTTGCAATCTTGATATTATAAGAATTTTTAGCTCCCTTCTTACTTAACCTGACATTATAAGAATTTTTAGCTCCCTTATTACTTAACCATCCTCTAATTCCTTCTCCTTCTTGTTTCATCTGCTAATAGCATATTTGTACCTTCCAAATGGCCTCATATGTGGTCTTGGGTTTATCAAATTCTAAACATTCCTTCATAAATGTTGGTAAACTACTCATAAAACATTGCACCTTGGTATTTTCCTCTTGTATATAAGGCACATACCTTAATAGGGATGTAAAAGTAGTCACAAATTCATCCATTGAAGCTTTCCCCAATCATAGGTCGTGAAATTCCTTCACCTTATCATCATAGAAGCGTCCACTCATGTACTTTTCTTTGAAATATTTCTGAAAAATCTCCCCAAGTCTTCACTTTCTTGTCCACTACATGAACAACCTTGACCTCTTCCCACCACAAGGTGGTTTTTCCTTGAAGATAATGGATAACTATTTTTACCTTCAAATTATTGTCATATTCATAAATATTGATTAGCCAAGCTTCAACAGCTTCTTCTACTTCTCCATCAAATGTCGAGGGTTTAATTTTCTTGAATTAACCATGCAATTTGATATTTTGCTTCTTATTTTTCCTATGGTCAGAGGCATTACCAGATTCCTCTCCATTTTCTCTTATATCATCCTTTGTTCTCTGAGTATGGTCCCCTACTGGAATATATTTACCTACTTGTCTTTTCACCTCATCTCTATCTCCCCTACCCAAGCATGGTATGGATTTTCTATGGTTTTTCCGTTCATAGAGGCCTTTCAAAATTTGTTTTTTCAAAATTCGTTCCTTGTCTCACATTAACCTCTCGTTATCATCCCTTAAATTATCCATCTCAATTCTTAATTGTTGAACTGTCTCAACAGCATAGTGGTAGGATTTTGGTGTTATCCCCCCAGTTGGACCCACATTTTTGGATTAGCTCACGGAATTGGTGTAGTTCCAAATTCCATAACTGGTCTTAATAGCTACATACTTCCAAGTCCCCTCCTCATTGTGCTTCCTATATGAAAATGCATATACATATGTTATTCAGTTTCCCAATAGGCCATAGCTTTACAACCTAGGTTATGATACCACATGTCACATGCTGCATGATTCACACAAAAGAAATACATATACTACATAACTCATGACATAGTAAATTTAATTTCTTTTGTTATATTACACTGCTCAGCTAACTATGCATGAGTTCCTAATAACTTGTTGATGTTAAAAATGGACTCCCTTGTTGATGTCATGATAAGTGTTATAATTTGAACCTACACCAAGGTGTCCAGATACTAATGTCTTTAAACGTGGCATACACACATTCTGCAAACTATAGAAATTATCAACATTATGGGAAGTATCTTGATCTTCAGTCTTCATTTATTATGCACTGAGTATGTGATACACTTGGCTTCTAAATCTTCCCTTCAATCTCTTGTGGATTAATCCTATAGTGGAGGTTTATTTGGACAGTTAAAGTAACTAACCCACTCTTCGTCAGGAATTTGATCAGTCATTCCACTGTGTTGTTGAGGTTTTCAGAGTTCTGCAAGAGGGTTATGCCTCTAGGGTTTTGAAGCACTTCCCTTCAACCTCTAATTATAGATATCCTCTCTTCTCAGCAAATTCCACCTGGGTTTTCTTGTTTTCTACAGTTTCTTTTTATTCTTCTTGTCCCTTACGATGTAATGACTTCCTCAAGTGGTGGCCAGGTTATATGTTCCTCTAGCTGGTTGAATTAGGGAATGGAAACTATGGGCATAGGTCACAAGAAATCTTCTTCCTAAATCATTTTCCTTTGTACCCAATAGGTCTATATAGCAACGAATGGAGGTAATGACCTGCTCCACCATGTTGGTGCCAAATACCCTATGTTTCAATAGGTAATAAGCCTATTTTCCCCATTGTTTCCTTTCTCCTTTCCTTTTGCATAGGTTGCAGCTAAGTTACATTTGATTTTGTTTTGGCTTAATGCAAATGAGGTTTGTTCTGGCCTATTTGTTCCTCATTTTTCTTTTTCCTTCGCGGGGCTTCCGTATGAGCTTACATTGTTGCTCCATTTCTCCAAGTGTTGCTTTTCCCTTATCTTACTTCGATACATGGTTTTCAGAGGGTTTAGGTGCCAATCTAGCCATGATTATCCTGGGTTATGATATTACCTTATGTTAGCATTTTTAGCTTATATAAGTGGAATGAAGAACAACTATTTGGCTTTTTCCGACCCAAGGGTTTCATGCCCTTTTTTTGGTTGTAATTTTATTTGGAATAGCCATGACTCCATTGTAAAATTGCTAGGAATTACTTATTACGTTCAGTAATTAAAATATAGTGTTTTTGTATATTACTATCATGCCTTTGGCATTAGAGGGTTTGTGATAACTTGTTGGAGCTTCACATAATTACAACCTATCTCTTATGGCTTATATTTTTCATATTGTGTTTTCTTTTTAAGAAGAAATTATGATTATACTTGTGTGGGTTTCGCCTATTCTCTTGTTATAGCTTGCACGCACGGAGTTTTTATATATGAGGCTATTTAATTTCTAGAACATCTCTATAATTGTTGTTGTGCACATGTTTTACATAACTAAAATCCTGGTATCTACATATTTACTATTATGCGCATTTTTACTCATGAGTAATATCTAGGCTTCATATCTATACTATTTATCGATAGATTCTTTTTGTTCAGATATTGATATTGGTTCCTATTACACAGTGAAGCACTAACTTAGGAATTTAACTTCTTATTTAATTCCTTTTTTTTATTTATCGTACCGGGTGGAGAGTGGGACATGAGGTTCTTGGGACCTAATCTCTTCCCATGCAATATAGGTTTTTACCACTTACAAGTCCTAGACTACTCCTTGAACGAATTTTGTTCATTCTGTTAGAGTCGGTCTAGTTATCCCTCCATCAGAGATCAAAGCTCTTTTGAATTTCATGATTAGGTGTCCCATCCGTTTTGATCAGTTACATTTCGTTAGGCATGCCATAACTTTGATGGAGCGGTTTGTGTCACTCATTCCCCTCGTGCTTCACACTACTGGTTCAGGTCTATTCATTAAAATAAGTTTTCAAAGGTCATTTACAATCATGTTTTAAATTTTGAGGTTTTAGGTCTAGGGTTGAGTCAATTTTGTCTTGAAAAGTTTTAGAAGACCAGCAGGCCAGAGGGATGTCTTTGAGAGATCATAATTTCAATAATTTTCATCATTGTACAGTTGAATTAGGACTTCTCTTCAAAACCCCGTTTTGAAGATAAGTCGCCATCTCATTTTTGTAAGAAATTGTCAAAATTTTCAATTCTTCAAATGTTCAAGTGCAGCCTTGATCTCCTTTGCTAGAGCATGTTACAGCTATCCCTGCAAACAAAAATCAACAAAGAGCTTCAGTCCAAACCTCAGAAAAGCATGAGAAAATCAAAAAGCATCATTTTATTAATAGGCCAAAAGTGAAAGTGCCCAAACTTTACAAAGTGGGTTTTTTGAAGTCAATTTATTCAAATTAGATATTTTGGGTGTATATACGGTGAAACAAGTCTTTTGGTTCACCACATATTAGAGCAAGAGCATTTTCAAGATTGGAGGGCGAAAAACCAAGTTTCAAACCCTTGAGGCAGAGTTGAAGGTGCGCGCTATGCATAGAACTTGCGTGCTACGCACTGGGCGGTGCGCTACGCATTGGGCACGCACATCCTATGTTAATTTACATAGGCGCTACGCACTGGGAGGTGCTCTAGGCATAGAACTTGCGCGCTACGCATCCATTCCAACGTTAAGTTTATGTGCCTAAAACGTATCAAATCGCCTCTGCAACTACAAGTAGGTGTTTCTTTGACTCAAACATCAAGTTGAATATTGTCTAATGCGTGTTTGAAGAGTGGAAGTGGTGTTGGGTGTAAGAAAACAAATCAAACCCTAGGCCCTTATTAAAACTTTGTATAGGGTATTAAAAGACATTTGAGACAGCAGCACTTCATACCACAATATCTTTGTGACTGTTTTTATGCCCAAATATACCAAACAAGATATCCATTATGGCATAACTTTTATGATGCTTCAGCTGGTTTTTTGAGGATACACTGAAATTGGGATTTCATCACACCTACATCATACACATTGCAGTCCTCCTATTGCAGCTATTTTGTTCTCAAAACCATGTCAGATACAGAGTCATCTTATGAGCAATAAAATGACAGTGATTCCACCACAGAGGGAAATGTGCCACAAGGACCTCGCAGAGGTGGCAAAGGTAGTAAACATCTTAGAGAAGAGCCCACTTCTATGGTACAATTACAGGCTTGCCCACTTGCCATGGATTGCTTTCGCCATCAGTCATGCTATCATTTTTGTGAGCTAATTTCACAGTTTCAGCATCATCGTGAATTAGCTCGCTTGTTTATTCTCCATTTACATGATGTCCATGTAAACCTTGCTGGAGTTGATTTCATTTTGTCACCAGAGACCATTGCAGAGGCCACGGGAATTCCAAATATCGGGGAGCAATGGAATAAGCGTCAGCAGCTAGAGAAATCATATTATGAGCCATATATTAAACCAGGGTATATGAGGCACTTGAGTAGAGTTTTTCCTTTCCACTACCTGAATGATCAGTTTGCACCTTTGATGAAACTCATCATCCAGTATTTCAATTGTGAGGGCAGATTCTTGCGTCTTTATGCATACCATGTCCGTTTGTTGATGCATTTTACAAGGGTGCGTCTGATGAACATCCCATATTTTATGTTTTGCAATATAGAGAGGATGGTGCCTTTAGTGCAAAAGAAGAGCCCAGCACATCAGCATAGGAGCATATACCATTATGCATTGATCAAGATCATGGTGATTCATCAGTTGGCACAGCAGGGCATTACATGGGAGAATTTTATTTCTCGTGACCTTTTCACAGCGCCTCAACCACCACCAGAGATAGTTCATGATGAGGGAGGGCCTTCACAGCAGTTTGACATTCCTGAGACCAAGCATGTTGATGCTCCAGTATATGTGACATATCATAAAGGAAAAAAGTCCTTATTTGCAACCGCATGACGAGTACTATCTCCACCCAGGGTGGAAGGGGTCTCGTTGACTTCATTAGCACAGCGAGTATTATCTCCACATCATGTGGAAGGGGTCTCACCTTCGTCTTCAGCACAGGTACAGATCCAGGACAGGGGCAAGAGACCCATGGTTGATGAGGGCCCTTCAGGAGGCCAGGACACGGATATCATTGATGTTGATGCTAGCTCTCCTAGCTCCGAGCTAAAGGAGATCATCCGAGAACAAAGGGTCGAGAATGAGTCACTGCAAAAGAAATTGCAGATGGCTAAGTGGGTGATCAACTATTTGGAGCAGTGCAACAAACAGTTGGAAGATGAGCATGAACATTATGAGCTGCGGAAGATCCGCGAAGACCGGGAATTGGCCCGAAGGAGACCCGGTGATTTGACACCTATTGATCGGGAATCAATGCTCATCCGGGTCAACACTCATTTGGAGAAGTTGTTGGCGAAGGAAAATAGGGACAAGAACATGCTTCATCACATGAAGACTCACTATTGGGCTCACATGCATGTTTGCAAAGCGAGAATGAAGATCCTCAAGAGGCGTTTGAGAAAAGTGCAAAAGCAACGCAGAAGGCCTGATCTGCTTCGAGTTTTGGCCGAGGCTTCATTATTTGAGCATGATACATGATGGAGGGTCTTCACTCCAAATTTGGACAAAATTTTGTCGTTTCAAAATTTTTGGCTTGAGAAACAAGTTTTTGGGTTCTACGCGTAGCGCGCAGCGTGCTACCCTGAAGATTGGGAGGTCCAATTGACAAATGACTTGTAGTTTTGGATTTTTCATGAATAAATACACATGGTCAGCCATTTCCGAAGCATTTCATTGAGATATGGATGGTCTAAATGTCCAAAAACATCATGAAAACCACCTTGCTGCCATCTTTTCCAACTATAGGAAGTACCTCTGGGAGAATTCAGTTTTGAGGGGGGAAATGAGCTCCAAATTGGAAACTTCCACTTGGGTTGGAAAGTAGACATCCAGGGATTTCCAATGCGCTATCATGAGCTCAATTTGGATGTTGGGAAGTGCCCCAAAAACAAGCTCAAATGTGCACTACGCATAGGGATCAGGGGCGCTACGCATACAGTTTTTTGGCCCAGTCTTTCACCTTCAGCACAAGGATTCGGCTAGTTTTCACCAGTTTCACTCTTTGATGTAATTTTTGACCCAACATGAGGTAATTTGATGTATGTAAGCTAACATGGCACTTATATACCTTCCTCTAGATGATTCATTCATAAATTAGCAAGAAATCAATGTAATGAATCAGTTTCCTTCTTTTTAGAGGCAAGTTGTTTGGTCATCTAGATTCTTGCTCCATGTTTAGAATTTGTTCAAACTGCTCCTAGAAGGAGGAGCTCGACCCCTAGGGGTTAGGGAATGAGGATAGCTTGGTCTATATATGTAAATTTTCATTCAGTAGGAGAGGTTGGACTCTTGGGAATAGCTTGAGACTATATTGTACATATCTTATCTACATTTTGGCAAAGGAAAGACCAGGGTTTTGCAGCACTATTTCGGATTCATGTCGCTTTATGTGTTGATGGTGTGTTTCTCTCAGTAATTCTAAGTTGTGTTCGTGTACCATTTTCTTTACTTAATCTTCTGTAATTAAACAAATGAAGTGTTAAGGTAGAATCCACGAACTTGCTATGCTCTGCCTTTAAATTTGTTTAATTTTCTATGTTTTCTTCAGTTTAAGGAGAATCATTGAGACTCCCCTGCTCTCCTTAGCTCCTCATCAGTCTGATCTACCCATCTCACTTGCTTTAAGGCATCAAAACAATCGCTTATCTTGCCCCAAGTAGACCTCTGCAAAAATTGTGCCTCATCCCCGCACCCAAATTTGCCTTTCCCTTGAATTCAACAAAACCTTCAAAAATCAATTCTAAACCCTTTATACTTCATACCTAGCCTAAAATTAGTCATCAATTCAGTCATCTCGACCTCGTTTATTATCTTTTTCCGAGATTGACCCGGAGAGAGCCCTCTCCTGTCCTCGTAGGGCTAGCTACGAGGCTGAGCGTGGTTTGATGTAGCCTTGAGTCTTACCTTATTTCAGCCTAAGGTAGATTTAAGTGCTAACACCTCCTTCAATGAGTCACTTCCTGTCAACTTCAACTCATTATTTGGGAAGATAACTTAGAGACTCCCTTTCAGTACCTTAGAGCTTGCATGCCTTAATAGAAATTTCTTCGCATTCGAAAACAAGTTTTCACCATTGGAATTCGATTGAATTATTCCATGAGTGTTCAAATTCAACATCATTTTTCACATTCACAGATTGTATTGTACTACCCTAAGAACCATTGTCATTACTGGTGGTTTCTCTCATGCCCATTAATAGTCCACATCATTGGCTGGTAAATAGGTGGTTTTCTAGCATGTTCGATTTTGACACATTCATTTACATGTCAAAATTCATACTTTAATCAGATTGGGATGGAGCACAAGACCCTGAGTCTTGTCTGATATGACTCAGGCTGCCTGGAGTTATGTATTATACATGATTTTACACATGTTTCTACTATACGAGTGGTTGTGACCATACTATGGGACTTTATATTTATGATGATCCTTCTATATCGGGTAGCTGTGTCCAAACCTTGGATCTTAGATTTACATATGATCCTTTTCATTCGGATGGCTGCGCCCATGTTGTGGATATTTTTCATAGTCCTTACTATCTGGATGGCTACGTCCATACCGTGGATTCATGTTTCGAAATCATATATGTATATGTATATGCATCCTTGATTTGCAGGTCTCCTCACAGTGTTTGTTCTCATCCTTGCAAAAGCTTGTAAAGCATCTCAACCATCAATCCCTATTCTACCTTCATGCTTTAGGGGGCATCTGTTACACAATATTTCGTCACACCTCCTGTACTTCCCTGTGACATACCCCAAAGTGCCTAAAACATGACCATCATGTAGTGTACTCATCCAGATATGTAGCTCAGATCCTCCCTAAAACACTGATAAAAAATACCTTGAGCTTCCCCTGAAGGAAATGTCTATAAAAACCTAATTTTAACATCATGACTCCCCTGATACTGAAAACCGTAATGGTCGCTAGTTACACTATACTAGCCCTGCGATGCCATCATGCTTTTGTCTTGGATACTAATGATGCCCCTAAAAGGAAATTTTCCCAAAGATGACAAGAATATTTGTGATCTAGAGGCTTCCAGAACAACGAGGTGGAGGTTGTTCGACTTGGATGCGGTCGAGTTCTCTCAACTTGGCCTTTTGGTCTTATCCCTATGAGATACCTCCTTGAGATGAGGCCTTCTCCTATCTTTTGAGAGAGCCTAACTCCCTTTCCCTACCTATATATTCATTCCTCTCCCATTCCCAAATGGTTGGTATTTGGCTATTTGCAATCTTATGTTGAGATTGTGCCTACATACCTACTCATTTGGCTTGGAGGAGGAGTGCTTGGAGAGCTTGAGCTTGGACTTTGGAATTCACTCAAGGAGAGCTTATTGACATCAAGGCTTGGTTGTATGCATCCTCCTTTATTATATTAATATATACAACTGTTGGTTCATTTTCCATAAATTTTTATGTTGATGTATCATTTATCTTAACACTCCTTGATCTGTTAAATAGGTTACTTTCTATTATGCTATTTGCACTTGTATGCTTTGTTGTGCCTTGATCTCTTGTGCAAGCATTCAAACACTCTGAGCAGTGGGATCAAGCTAGTGATGCAAGTGATTCAAGGTCTTCAACAAAGGAGGATGTTCTAGCATCAAAACAAGGTAGGCCACCTTCCTCGTCTCTTATTTTGATTGTAACTTAGGAAAGTGTCCAGTGTATTGTCACATAGGTTGCTAGTCCAACTCATCAGGCAAGAGGAATCATCTATGTCTACAAAGAGAATTGGGCTAGAGGGATCATCTTTGTTTGCAAAGAGCATTGCCTAGACAACAAGAACCATTCAATATTGGTGCCTCCCATCCTAGTACTAGACCTTACTCCTCACTAGTATTCATGGGATTGATGAATGAAAGAAATTTCTGCATGTCTTGACTCTTGAGCACATAGTAAGTTGGCCATCAAAGGAAGTTCTACCATCTCAATTATTGAGGATCTATTTTATGAGCCTCATGGTGAAAATATCTTCATTGAATTGGAGGTTCACATATGATACCATTAAATTAAGATAAAGAACATTAGCATTCCCAAGTTGGCTTTCCACACAAACTAATACAATTCTTAGTCTTTAGTGATGCCTTTTGGCTTTTGCAATGCTCTGTCAACTTCTCAAATCGTCATAAACAATATTTTTATATCCACTACTATGCAAATTTATGCTTACATTATTTGACAATATTATGATTTAAAGAAAAATTAGGAATGCATGTGGACCATGTTGGGAATCCCTCCAACCACTCTAGGGTAATTGGCAGTCCTAAAACATTTTAAATTCTCATTATGAGATTCTAAAGTGGAATACTTGGGTCACATTGTTGTTTAGGATTAGTCATATGCAAATATTAAGAAAACCGATGCAATGTATGATTGTTATAGGCACATTCTATTAAGATATTATATGGTTTTTTAAGACGTGGGCTACTATAGAAATTCTGTTAATATTTGTGAGTTAACTACAACCCCTTTACGCACCATGCTAAAAACAATGTCTTTGTATGGAATGATGATGTAAAACTAACCTTCTTAAATTTAAAGGAATCCTTGTGTATTACACCCATATTAGTAGCGCCCAAAATTAGTTATACCTTTTGTCTTAAAATGTGATGCCTCAAGCACATGTATTGGAGTGGTTCTTATGCAATATTGGTATCCATTGGCATTGAGAAATAAAACACTGTATGGAAAAAAATTAGAAAAGTTCACTTATGAGAAATAAATGATGGATGCTCTCATGCAAATGATGCTTTGTTCCCATGATTTGCAAATTTCCATGGATATTTGAGTGGATAGTTCATCACAACATATCTTTGAAAATGAACCAAAATCCATACTATATTGAAGCGTTAATTACTTTTAAATTCTAGATTTAATATTTTTTTTTTTGTTTTTATTCATGCAATAAACAACATGCCAGAAGTAGAGAATATGTATAGAGAGTCACTCACAAACAATATTAAAAAAAGGATATGCTCTAGGAAATCCTCATGTGAGAAAAAATAGTTGGAAGCTGAGGCTACTTTGCTCTCCTTTTTCTGGTATGCTGCAAGGAGAAATAATAAGACATCCTCTATACAATTTCCTATGACATATGGCCCATGGTCTACTATAGAATGAAAAACCATTTTTTTATGAACTTTGTCTATCCTCTCTCAATAAATCTCTATACTATAGAACAAAATTAAAGAAAATAAAATGGAACCCATTTTCCTCATCGTAGTTTGATTATAAAAAATTCTAACAACCAACTAAAGGGTTATATTTACCCTTCAACCCTCAACATAGGTTACAAATTGACCTGTCTATCATACTCTTCATAATTATCACATGGATACCTTCATATACATGAATAATAGTGGCCAACACAACATCTAGTCATACCATGGTGTTCAAACGCAATAGGCCAACTTGCGACTGACGTAACTTTTGAATGTGAACATTGGTTGATGTAATGTTTTCCACCACTGGAAAGGTATTTCAGTGTACAATAATATTATGAGGTTTGATGCAAAAAAAGGAAATTATTACCACAAGAAAGTGTCACTTAACGCCTCAAAATGGCTATGGAAGGTTTCAATCTCTAATTCTCTAAAGTAGCTCTCGCCAATAAAGAAACTCCTACAAGTTGATTCCTCTAACTTTCCCACTTTAAAAGCATTGATATAGATGAAAAAGAATATAATGATCTAATCCACATCATACATCTCCATTTGACAATATTTTGAACCCCAAAACCTTTTACTACTTGAAGTGAAGAAAATTTTCCTCTACCTTCTCCCTAGAGTACCAATTAGCCTTGCTTGAAAGCTATCCTATATACCCAATTTGTCGAAGGTCATATTTCCAGAATATTATAATTTTATACCCCTTCTACAAAATTGTTTCCTCTATCAAAACTATATGAGTATCTAGTGCTAAATCCTATATGGAAGGTAGGAACTTCTCATTCCTAATTCAACATGTTCATAGAGTTTCAAAGTTTCTGCATTCACCACTGATTGAATGCTCATATATGGGGTAGACTAAGTTTGTTGGCATTGTCTCCCACATTTTCTAGTATCTCAAAAGGACCATATTTTAGAGCCTTTATTTTCTTAAAAGGACCATCTATCCTCGCCTTTTTCAACTATAACCATACTCTATCTTCCACTTTAAATGATCTCTCTATCTTGTGTTGATTATCCTTGGCATGTTTTTATTCCTATGACTTCTTCAACGACTCCTATACTTGAAAATAATTTTTCCTAGTATTACGAACGCTTTTTTTCTTGTCTTAAATCATACCTTGTCAGATCCTCCCTTACTCCTCCTTTTTTCCACATACTGCATCCAAATATGAATGTGGAAAATATCCCAAAAAAGGTATAAAATTGTGGCTTACTACAAATGTTGACTACTCTGTCATAGGAGAGTTTTATGTACACCAGATTGTCATCCTAGATTTACAGATGCTTTTAATTATAACACATCAAAATTTGTACAAAAGTGTTGTTGAATACATCTACTTTCCCATTCATATATGGGTGGAATTCCATATACCGCTTTAATTTTTTGTCCATATTCTTGCACAATGTTTTCCAAATGTACTAATAGAACCTAGGGTCCCTATTTGAAACAATTATACATGTTATCTTGAACTGTGCCTAGGCCTATTCAAAGAAAAACAATGTTTCTTGTTCCCCCGTAATAGATCTTTTATATGATATGATATCACGTTATACTTGTATTCTACCACAAACATGTATTCATGTCCCTTCATAGTAGTTATTTAACCTCCCACAAAATCCACATAACTTATTTCCTAAGGATGAGTGGGAATATGGGGGGGATTACATAGACCATATTTCTTGTTACTAAGTTTTTTGGTACAACAAGTTACACATCCTCCAATGAACATAGATACATATTGTTTCATCCTAAGATAGTACATATACTTGTACAAAATGCAAACATTCTTCCAAAAACTAGAATGCCCTATAACCTTGAATATGTGTGCTTCTCTGATCAACTATAGTCGCTCACCTTTAGGAACACATTTCTTATCTAGCCCGTGGAGTATTTTATTGTGGACATGGTACTTAATTGTGATATCACCATCATATATATGATTCTGGAAATGAATTTGTTGGCAAACATCCTTGTAGTCCCCATCCCTTGTATTCAAAATCATCAACATCAATATAGAAATGTGTTTACTGGCATACCTCCATATTTATATACTACATTCTCAATCTATTGAAATGGAAAGAAAGCAACAAAATTTTATATAGAGTGAGAAGTTAAGTTGCTAATTTGAGATGAGTATCCAATTCCATGGGTAATTATGGACGATTCTAAGAGATTGGCACAAGATCTAGGTGATTTTCTAATAGTCAGGCACCACCATTGATATGTAGTAACATAATTCCAAGAGGTGGCAACGAATCACACCGTGGAATCTTTGTTGATATCTCATGATATCTGGGAGAAATTACCTAATTATTGGAAGAGTATATATCCAATGGGATATCATTTTCTCACTCCAGCCTTTAATAGAGTTGCATTATACATAAAATCCTTTATGAGGTATGGGTCTGTATTTATAGCACTAATATTTTAGTATCCTATCAATTTGTACCCCATTTGGTTTTACACGGAACCCACATTGCGAGATGAAAAAAAGAGAGGACATAATGGATATAGCTGGATAGATTTCTAGGCTACAATAACCCAAGGGAATTAGGACACATAGATTTTGACTAATGAGAGTTACATGTAGTGGTAACAAAATTGGAATAGCTATGTTTACATGGGACATGCAATCATAAGTGTTGGTAGGAGATGACAAAGTACCATTTTTTCATCTTTTTTCTAAAAAACATTCACTTCTTCCCCCAATATGTACTCATTTTTCTACCTCCTTTTGTGCATAGGAATCACTTCCTTACCCTTATTATGATTTTTGAAAAATGAATATAGTTTCCATTTTATCTTATATTTTCTTTTATGGTTAATGATTAAGGTGTAATTTGAGATTATTGTTATTGATGTACATAAATTTTATGACTACACATAAGCTTTCCTAACTTAATTACTATGTGGATACTCACTTGTAGGTGTATCTCTAGGTTAGAACATAGGTTCAATTCTCCTTGAAAATTATATGTAGATCTCTAGGTTAGGTTATTGGTTATACCAATGCATGGGATAACCCTTAAACTCTATCACCATGGAAATGGAATAGTTTTCATTAGCACAATAATCATCACATGTTAGAGAAGGTTCATCCATTAGGAATATCCTTAGATGAAGCTATGAGAATATTGTTATATGTCTCAATGGTTATGCATCTTTCAATCTTTTTGTATGTTGTGACATGGAATCACAGTGCTAAGGAATCACCATATTATTGATTTTTCTTACTAAATGGAGTTGAGCAGTGGAAATCATCGCCATATTTCCAAACAAACTCATCATGTTAGGTGTCATCAACTAGCTTATAAGCTTAGAACATTGTTGACTCCTTTTTGATATAGTTGTGTGATTGAAGTTGCTTCTATTTAATTTGTATGCTAGGTAGACTAGTTTAGACGGTAGTGAGTTTCATTAAAGTAAATTTCCCTCTGTGTATGAATGCCTCACAAGGGCATACATGAATCTTTGTTGAAAATTAAATGATTGTATAATATGAGTGAGCCCAAAAAATAATAAAACCCATATAAGCACCATCATCTACTTAGAAAAAAATACGTATTATTTTTCTCCAAAACTATTTTGGATATGTTAATTTCCATTGATTTATATCGGATAGAATTCAAGTGAAAGAGATATTTATTTCCAAAACTAGGTGTAAAACACCTTCACATGTTTCCTTCCATATGGGTCCTATCTAATATTATATGACCATGTAAGTGGAAAAAAGAACATCTAAATCTAGTTATACATTATAATGCCTTGCTTTGGGATGAAAAGTTTTCATGTCCTGTTAATATGTGCCATTCTTTTCCTAGTAGTAATATAGACCTACTAATGGGTTAACATCAGTTTTTGAATCCAGAAAGGAGAGATTTTGATATAAATAAATAAAAAGGGGCTAGAAACATATATTTCATTTTGGAAAAAAAGAAGTGATAAGGGAAGGGAACAACATCGACATCTTAAAATAGAGACTATATATAAATCTTTAAACAAATCCCTTCAATGAATTGGGCACTTTATAACTATTTTTTTCCCATTCACAGTGTTGGAAATGAGAAACAATGACCGCATAAAATATGTACATGAATTTATAGAAGTCTACATGACAAACAATATCCCCACAATTGAGGATTGCTACATTGGAATTTCTACAAAAAGCCTAGAGATCTATCCTCTCCAAAAGATAGTGTTATAGAGGGGTAAATGCTCATAGTACAATCACTAGAGAACAATTATGGAATATCGCTTGTATAGGGAAAGCAAAAGTATTTACTAAGATCTAGACGCTACAATTGAGTTAAATAAAGTATAGGTTCAATATTGGAAATGTTGATGGATAGGCATGAAAATAAAATTAATTGAGGTAAAAAATCAAGAAGAAGAAATGGAGCATAATCATGAAAGTGGAAGTGATTGGTTGATAAATAAGAATTTACATGAGTAATATTGGAGCATAATGATGAAGGTGGAATTGATTGGTTGATAAATAAGAATTTACGTGAGTAATATTGGAGCATAATGATGAAAGTGGAAGTGATTGGTTGATAAATAAGAATTTGTGTCAGTAATATTGCCTTAATATTAATTAGATAGTACAATTTTGAATATAATGATAGGTGTCTTGTTTATTTTTATTTTATTGCATCTCTTCCATTTTAAAGAATTTAACAATGTTGGCCATAATGGTCTTATGCATGCACATACAAAAATAATTGTTCACAAGTGAAAATATACATTAATCTTATCCAGACTAAGAAAAAAATTCATAATATGAAATATGAATAAACGATTTAGGAATTAAATATTGATACTTTTGGAATCAAAATTCATAGGTTTGGAATTAAAATTGGCACTTTTATATCTAGAAAATTACAATTTTGGAATTGGAAATCATTTTTGTAGAATAAAACATTATAGTTTTTGAATTGAAAAGTACACCTTTACAAATGGAAATCATAGTATTGGAATGGAAAACCACATTTTTTGGGTTTGAAATTATTCGAGACTTATAATTCTACAATCCTACACTGGGTAATATTGAATCTTTTATAATCAAAATCCACAATTTTAATTTAAAATATATGTAATTAACCTAACCTTAATGATATAGGAAATTGCATTGACATTTATTGATATATGTATGTGCAAACATAAAGTTTGGGTATGAAATGTATTGTCATATTTCAAATATAAATTTATAGGCTTCCAAAAATTCCATGCATGTAGCAATCTTTGCACTATTTCTAGCTATATTTTACTTTTTAGACTATGAGTGGAAACATATTACCTTTACTTTGAGGGATACTTAGTTCTTTTGTTTCCCCGTTTTTATACCCATCTTAATAAGGATATTTTTCCTACTTCATTTATGATTTAAAAATGTATAGCTTTCCATAGGTTTCCATTAGTTTACTTATGATGCAAACATCTAATTTTCCTCTATACTACCCTCGAATCTCCAGTTAGGTGCCCAACATAGCTTTATTTCTTCTACAATTTCATGGATACTTTGTCCTTGTTCTTTCTTAAAGAATAACACCTTATAAGTTAATCCTCTTAATAACATATGAGATAGAATTACGATTTGAGAAACCTTTTAATAACCATAAAACATCTACATTAATCCAAATCATCTATCATCTTTAGACATGAAATGAAATAAGTTGTTCATGTCTCAATGTGTGCATGCTAATATATACTTTTATCTACTATAAATTATTGAGCTTTAAAACATTTATTTGTCCATGGTAAAAGTACATGTCAATTTTTTGTTCAGTTTGAATAGAAAACTAAGAAGTCAAATTAAAAGTGCAATTTTTACCATAGACCGTAGGGTATTTGATGTTCAGTTCTTTTAAAAATCACTTCATTCTCTTCACACTGAGACTTTGTTGAGTGTTTTTCTTACTTTTATTACTTGGTTGCATGTGTTGGTAGTATGATAATTGGAAATGTATTATAATACTATAGCTAAATTATTTTAGCTTGTATTTTTTTTTAACTTTTCTTCATGTAAAGACCCCACCATATTTCATTTCCCACTCCTTTCTATTCCTCGATATAATGCCTCAATGCTTTCTTAATATGCACTATAAATCTTCACCATACTAGTTTATCAAAAAAATGTTTTGATACCTATCTCACTAATACATTATGAAACCATATCTCTAAACATTTTATCCGAAGAAAATTTAATTTGCATAATTTTAATGATATAAGTTCTTGTTGTTGTGATAGAATTTGATATCAATAAATACAAAAACTCTATCATTCCAACTCTAATAAAATTTAAGGATAAATGTTATGAAATGAAAAAATCCACTAAAAAATAATATTTCACAAGAGACTTATTCTAGAATTTCTATTTTATTAATCTTAAGAAATTATAATATTTTAAAACATAATTATCATTTAATTTATGCTAGATATCATTTGTTGGGATTCAACTGCGCTAAAAAAGTCATTCATCTATGACCATTTCCATGAGAGGTAGTCGTAAGTGACTAATTTCTCATGATTTTTGAATAGTTCACTTAGCACTCATTGCATCGGGTGATGTTCACAGGGGTGAAGAAGTGGGATTGAAACTAGTGAAATGAATCACATAGCGTCAATCATCATTTTCGGGGCTTGCACCCAGTAACCAGTACTTCTCGAGAGGTCACCCATCCCAGATCGCCCCTGGCTCAAGCATGCTTAACTATCGAGTTTTCCCCACATTAAAGCTCACTGAGCTTGCTACCTTATTTGCAAAACCTTAGCAAGTATTGTGCCTCATGAACTATTCAAGTAGAGCTCCCTTCACTCTTATGTATTTAAGTATTAAGGGTCTTTTGTGGTGCATTATATTAGATATCATTTGTTGGGATTCAACTGCATTAAGAAAGTCATTCATCTATGACCATTTCCATGAGAGAGAGATCTAATTGAATGGTTCATGAGGCACAATACTTGCTAAGGTTTTGCAAATGGAGTAGCAAGCTAAGTGGACTTGATTGTGAGGAAAATTCCACAGTGAAGCGTGCTTGAGTCAGAGGCGATCTAGGATGGGTGACCTCCCGGAAAGTCCTGGTTACCAACAAATGATATCTAATACAATGCACTGTGAAAGACCTTCAATACTCAATTTATACTATTAGATATCTATTAAAAAAGTTTAAAAGTCAAACTTTCTCGTTCTCGTTGGATGGATTGACACAGCGCCCAATCTTCATAATATTGTCAAATTCTTTGTCAGTTGTTAGACTTGTTGTGTGGCTTTCAGATCTAAGCTATCAACAATATCCATGAAACGCCTGAAACGCCTCAAAAGAATCATTAATGACATTATAATTAGTCCCCTCATAAAAACACACCATAAAATGTATTAACGGGACTCGTTACTTTCTCTGTTTTGATACCTATCTCATACATTATGAAGCCATATCTCTAAACATTTCATTCCTAAAAAAATTTAATTTGCATAATTTTAGCCCTATAAATTCTTCTGGTTGTTATAAAATTTATATCAATAAATACAAAAACTCTGTGATTTCAACTTTAATATAATGAAGGATAAATATTATGAAATGAAAAAATCCAACTAAAAATCATGTTTCACAAGAGATTTATTCTAGAATTTCTATTTTAATAATCTCACGAAGTTATAATTTTTTAAAACATACTTGGCATTCAATCTATGATATTAGATATCCGTTGAAAAAAGGTGCACTTTTCGTAACATAGAAAAAAATATTACTTGCACTTTCCGTACTTTCCGTAATAGTTTAGATGAATTATGTAAACGATTGATGACTGCGAAAAAAGAGCGATAAAACCATGGAAATGCTCAAATCATGATTATAGTACTATCGAAAAAAAATGAATGATTACAGTTGTTTAATTGGAATATTAAATTTCCACTTTACCTCGAAACATGGGACAGAGAATGTGAGAGTGACAAAAGGAATAAGGTGTAAGATGGGTGCTAAAGTGTAAACATTTATTTTTAAAGTTTTTTTAATAGTGATTTGATGATAAAAATAATGGTTTATGGTTTATTTTTAATGTTTTTAATACTGATGTGATAAAAATAATTGGAATATTAAATTTCCACTTTATCTCAAAATATGGGACAGAGAATGTGAGGATGACGAAACGAATAAAGTGTAGGATCAGTGTTAAAGTGTAAACATTTATTTTAAAAGTTTTTTAATACTGATGTGATAAAAATAATGGTCCATGGTTTATTTTTAATGTTTTTAATACTGATGTGATAAAAATAATGGTGCATGGTTTATTTTAAAAGTTTTTTAATACTGATGTGATAAAAAAAGGTCCAATAATGATGTGATAAAAATAATGGTCAGTGGCTTATTTTAAAAGTTTTTTAATACTGATGTGATAAAAATAATAGTCCATTGTTTTGTGCTAAAGTGTAAACATTTATTTTTAAAGTTTCTTAATACTGATCTGATAAAAATAATGGTCCATGGTTTATTTTTAATATTTTTAATACTGATGTAATAAAAATAATTGTCCATGGTTTATTTTTAAAGTTTTTTAATACTGATGTGATAAAAAAAATGGTCCATGGCTTATTTTTAAATTTTTTTAATACTGATGTGATAAAAATAATGGTCCATGACTTATTTTTAAAGTTTTTTAATACCGATTTGATAAAAATAATAGTCCATGGTTTTGTGCTAAAGTGTAAACATTTATTTTTAAAGTTTTTTAATGCTAGTCTGATAAAAATAATGGACCATGGTTTATTTTTAATGTTTTTAATACTGATGTGATAAAAATAATGGTCCATGGTTTATTTTTAAAGTTTTTTAATACTTATGTGATAAAAAAAATGGTCCATTGCTTATTTTTAAAGTTTTTTAACACTGATGTGATAAAAATAATGGTCCATGGCTTACTTTTAAAGTTTTTTAATACTGATGTGATAAAAATAATAGTCCTTGGTTTTGTAATATCTGTTGTTATTAAATACTAATATTTAATGGTTGAGAAAATGTTTTCGTGTTTTTTTAAAAATTTAAATGTAACACAGTACATATATTCTATAGATATCAGATAATTAAATTATATTATTATTTTTTATTAATTATACTATTAAATCATAATTTAAATAATATTTTATATAAAAGAAATATAACCATTTAAATCTCAAAAAATATACTTTTCTATCTTGTCATAACATATCATTAGCCACAACCATATTAATAATGTAATTCGTTAATATAAATTAATCATATTATTTGAATAAAATAATTTTAATTCTTGATTAATATTATATTAAATTATTAGGATATATATATACTATATATTATAGTCAACAAAGTAGCCGTTCAATTGAAAGACCCAATCCTAATATACATAATTTGTATCTAAAAGTTATTGATATATCTACAGGATAAAAATATTGTACATAATCAGTGTGAAAGATTGTAATTAATGAAACAACCAAATTTTATTGTGATGATGGATGATTTAGTAAAACAAAAACACATGTTTTCTTGTAATATTTACTTATGGGTTTAACTTACATTGCATCCTACATATAATTGTACATCTTTATGATTATAGATGGCTTATTATTGTTCCAAACCAACATTGTATGTATTGTCATTTTCATAAACCCCATAAAACTAAAATCTTGAAAAATATGCAACTACTATGTGTGCAATGGCTAACAAAGAAAAAATAAGCCCATAATTACATTCACAATGCTTAACAAAATAAGAGTACTTCAAATAGTATACATAAGAAATTAATGATTATATTAAAATTTTGAAACCTATTCACACATTAATTTAAAACTAAAATTATTTTATTTTATTTTT